>PVIH01003005.1:0-171898 GCA_004025045.1 Sigmodon hispidus
AATCAATGGTCACTAATTTCCCTTAATATCAATGGTCTCAACTCTCCTATAAAACATCACACACTAACAAGATGGATACAACAACAGAAGCCATCCTTCTGTTGCCTACAAGAAACACACCTCAACCGCAAAGACAGACACAGGCTTAGAATAAAGGGTTGGGAAAAGATTTTCCAGTCAAATGGTCCTAAGAAACAAGTAGGGGTTGCAATCCTAATATCTAACAAAGAAGACTTTAAGCTAAAAGCAGTTAAAAGGGACCAAGATGGTCACTACTTATTCATCACAGGAAAAATTGGTCAAGAGGAAATTTCAATCTTGAATATTTATGCCCCTAATATAAGGGCACCTTCTTATGTAAAAGAAACACTGCTAAAGCTCGAATCCCACATCAATTCTTACACCCTAATAGTGGGAGACTTCAATACCCCACTTTCAACCCTGGATAGATCAACCAGACAGAGCCTCAACAGAGAAATAAGGAGTCTAAATGAGGTTATGATGCAAATGGATTTCATAGATATCTACAGATTCTTCCACTCAAAGGCAAAGGAATATACATATTTCTCAGCTCCTCATGGAACTTTCTCCAAAATCGACCACATAATTGGTCATAAAGCAAATATCAGCAGATACAAAAAAATGGAAATAAACCCTTGTAACATATCGGACCACCAGGGCCTAAAGTTAGAGTTCAACCACATCAAAACCCAAAGAAAGCCTAACAACTCATGGAAACTAAACATCACTCAGCTGAACCATCTCTGGGTCAAAGAAGAAATTAAGAAAGAAATCAAAGTCTTCCTAGAATTCAATGAAAATGAATCTACAACGTATCCAAACTTGTGGGACACAATGAAAGCAGTTTTAAGAGGAAAATTCATAGCGCTAGATGCCTATATGAAAAACCTTGAGAAATCCCACACTAGAGACCTAACAGCACAGCTGAAAGCCTTAGAACAATTAGAAGCGAACTCACCTAGAAGGAGTAGATGGCAGGAAATAATCAAACTTAGAGCTGAAATCAATACAATTGAAACAAAAAGAATAATACAAAGAATCAACGAATCTAAGAGTTGGTTCTTTGAGAGAGTTAACAAGATAGATAAACCCTTAGCCAAACTAATCAAAAAACAGAGAGAGAGTGTCCAAATCAACAAAATCAGAAATGGAAAGGGGGACATAGCAACAAACCCCCAGGAAATACAAAGAATTATCAGGTCATATTTTGAAAATCTGTATTCCACAAAAATGGAAAACCTAGAAGAAATGGACAGCTTTCTGGACAGGTACCATCTACCAAAATTAAATGAAGATCAGATTAATTACCTAAACAGGCAATAGCAAGAACCTGGAAACAATCTAGATGTCCCTCAACTGAAGAATGGATTAACAAACTGTGGTATATCTACACAATGGAATACTACTCAGCAGTAAGAAAAAATGATAACCTAAAATTTGCAGGCAAATGGATGGATTTGGAGAATATCTTCCTGAGCAAGGTATCACAATCTCAGAGAGATAAGCAGGGGATGTACTCACTCACTAGTGGTCTCTAAACAAACAAACAAGAAAAAAAGCCAAACATGCCCAAGCGGCAAACCACAACCACTGAACAGATTGGGATCAGAAACACCCTGGACTGACCCTTCGAACCCCACTCCAACTGTAGGAACACCAGACTCACTCTTGATGGAGGGGGGACAAAACTGAATTTGGCCAGGAGTGGAGACTGATCCAAGCATTATTGGGTCAGTGGGACCATAGAACTGTCTACTCCCTGCCCAGGGAGGGGATGGGGAGTTGCAGAGAAGAAAAATGGCAAGATGTGGTGTGAGGGGGAGGGGACCTTGGATAAGGATATACAGGGATGGAAAGAAAGAAGTTCGGAGGGAAAGCTGAACACAAGGTGGATATATTTGTAGCAATCTTATTTGCATTGCCACCCTTGATAAGCCATGCTTGTGGTTCTTGTCCTCTTTATAGCTATTGTTAACTTTTCCTCATTTTAAATTCATTTTACTGTTTTTTTGTTAAGTACAAAATAAAGAAAAAAATAGTAAAGAAAATAAAAAATAAAAAAAATTTACAGAAAAAAATTTAATTTTACATTAAAAATTAGAAAAAAGAAAAATGTCAATTAAAATCACAATGAGATGTTATCTTGTAGTTTCCAGAATGACTGTAACTGAAAGGACAAAAGGCAAAGCTGGAGGGGATGTAGAAAAAACAGGATGTTTGCACACTGTTGATGGAAATGTAAATTAATACGCACTCTGGAAAACCACATGGAGATTCCTGGAAAAGGCAAGATACAGCATTGGTGTATCATTAGCAATCATAACTGCACATATCTCAAAGAACTGGAAAAACTTATTGAGACCTGTTCTCTAGCACTCATTGTATCATTAAATGGTCAAAAGATAAATAAAGGCCACAGTGTATCTATAATTAAATATCATTATGCCTTCAAGTGACCAGCATCTTAGCTGGTTGCTGCCTGGGGGTTAGAAGTAGACCACACATTTATTTTCCTATATGGCAGTTTTATGAAAATGAAAGGCAAATGATTCTACTACAGTAGTCAATTTCATACACAAGTGCTTTGGTAATGGCTGGACAAGAGTGTTAATGCATTTAATGTATTGAATTTTATACTGCATAATGTTTAACCATGTAAATTTTGTTATGTATATCTTGTGAAAAATTTAAAAACCTGTGCAGGTAGAAAGGAGTCATCTCAGATTAAACAAAGCAAAGTTCTTGATACCAATGCTGGAAAACACAAGGGCTGTTCTTCTAGAGTTGCAAGAAACAAGATTCCTCACCCTGAAACCTCAGAACATGAAGTACTTACAATGACAGTGACCACAGCTGCTAAAATGTAAGTGCTGCTTTATCTTTCTTTGACTCTGTCATGATGGGGCTGGCTAGCAAAAATGGCGTCCGATTCAGAACTATCCTTGGAGAAGAAGGCTCATATTTTCTATTATTTTTAAATAATAGATTTATTTGAAAAATAGATTTTAAAAATAAAGAGATCTCAAATAAAAATAGATTTTAAAAATAAATAAATCTGAGGTGATTTCCTTTGTGTACCTATCACTATGACAGGCCCTCATTTGTCTCAGATTTATTTCTATTCTGTTCATAAGAAAACTAGCAATGTTAAATCAAAATTACATCCCTCTAAAATAAAAGTCTGGTTGAATATGTTGGATTATAAGTTTCTGTATATAATTGTCTTAAACGTGCTGAGTGTTTCCAATTTCTTTTTATGTTGTGAAGAGTTCACTGTTGCTGCCACTGTTTCAGCCTTTAGCACCTTAAAACATTTACTTATTTAACAATGTGGGTCTATGAATATTTTTACAGAATGCTTAGAAACAATGGACTTAATTTCTTTAATTATGTGAGACTTTAATTGTATATTGGAAAACATGTTGATTTCTTGAAAAGACTTCATCAGTTCACCTCTTGGCAAAGTTTTTGGCTTAAAAAAATTTGATAATACTTTCTTACTATCTTCTTCAATATCCATAGAATATGTAGTGATTCTGCTCTCCAGTGTGGAAAGAATCTCCTCCTGTTGAGATTTTGAGTCAAATAATTCTTTGTTTTGAAAGATGTTCTCTGCATTATGATATATTTTATATCATTTTTAATCTATAGGCAGTTTATATCTATAAGAATGTCTCCAGACACTGTCAAATATTTTCTGGAGTGGTTAATACCAGAATTTATCTGATATTTACATATCCAAGCTTTCTGATTTTATGGATCATTTTATACTTACGATGTTTACTTTTCCTACCTTCATTGACCTAGGATCATTTTTTTACTAATAGAGTATTCATTTTTACATCTTTCACTCTTATTACTACATCTTATATATTTTGCATGTTCTGTTTTCATTCATCATATTTAATTTATTTTATATTTTAGTCTTTTTGACTGACTCTTTGACTCATAGGTTATTTGAAAGCAAGTTTTATAATTTCAAAATTTGTCAGATGTAGTTTTGGTAATGGCTTCTGGTATAAACCTACACTAGTACAGTTTTAATGGTTTAAATTTTTTGAGGTTATTAATAGCACTTGTTTTAGGTTCTTAAATACCAACAGCAATAGCCTATAATATTTTAGGAGTTTCATGGACAACACTGACCAAACATAAAGGGCTTCTCATGCCTGATGTTGCCATTTTTGTAAGATAGTTTTTGACTCTGGGAAGGAGCATTGTCAGCACAGATAGAAAAACTTCATTTACTCTATATATGTATAATTATACACCACTTTGTATATATTTTAGGTATATAATTAATAGTATGATTCCTTATGGCATTTTAGACATCCTGTGTTTATCTCTCTTTCTATTACTTTTAAACCTTATGGTATCTTTGCCTTTACATTTTAAGTGAGTTTCTTGTATACAGCATATAGTTGGGTTCTGTAAGCTTGTTTTATTTGAAACAAAATCAAGTAATAGATATTTGTGCTTTGCAATAATAGCTTTGAGGAACATTGACTCATACAATAAATTTTTACTTCCTGTTACATTGTATAGTTTAAGTACATTTATTTATTTTACTCTTAGCTGAGACATTTGTCATCTAAGTCATGGATATGTAGCTCAGAGCTTAGACAAATATTTGATTAGAATTTATGTATTGGAATTCTCCTTTTTGTTTTTTTTTTGTGACATTGCTTTCCTCTTGACATTTCATCTCCTATCTTCCTGTAAGTTTGATTATAAATTTGGCCTTTAAAAAAATTAACTACTACAGCCCTTTAATTTGCACAGTTGCATATTGCTGGGGCATTTTGTAATCACCAAACAGTTAAAAGATTATCATCTCTTAAATTTTTAAGTAAAAGAAAAATTACAGCAATTAAATAGATGAATATGTTTACAGGTGTACATGCAAACATTTCAAACTCTAGGTAAGTAATAACCCACTAAGTTTAGGAGGTAAAACACCAGAATGAAAACTGGGTCCTAAAGCTTGGACTTTATTACCTTAGTGTAGCAGAAGTGATAGTCTGATGGCTCCGCCACATACCAGGTATGGCTGACAAGATGCAGAAAGAGATCATGGCCCTAACAAAAACACAATAAAGATCAAGATCATTTCTCCCTTTGGGCTCAAGTTCTCAGTCTAGTTTGGTGAGTCCATTCTGGTATTACTGCCTACCGTCCAGTAGATAAACATCAGCAAACAGGGTTGTGGCTTGTCAGGCCACTTTTTTATCACAAATGTTTCTAGATCAGTGGTTCCCCTCCTAACGCTGCAATCCTTTAATACAGTTCCTCAAGTTGTGGTGACCCCCAAGCATTAATTTGCTTTCATTGATATTTTATGACCATCAATTTGCTAATGTTATGAGTTGTATATAGATATCTGTGTTTTCCTATGGTCTAAGGTAACAGCTGTGAAAGATTTATTTAACTTTAAAGGAGTTGTTACTCACAAGTTGAGAACTAGATAGATTGAACAGGTTCTAGGCATGTTTTGCTTAAGTTGGACTTTCTATCCTTTGAGGCAGGATAAGACTGGATTTTATATGTCATCTTTAGCTATTGTCTAGGAAGAACTAGAGTCCATCTTCAAATTTTAAGGAAAGGAATTTACAAAAAAAGAAAAACTGTGAGTATGTTATAGTATAACCTGCAATGCACTTTCTCCCTGTCTGCTCTCTTGTGAATGTTCAGAATTGCCTGTTTACCCCATTTTGTTCATCCCTTTGTTCATCTAGTGTCTTTTCTTCCACGACCAGACATCTCTACAAAGCTCAAGTTCACAGTATTCCTGTTTCAACCCTTTGAATTTCTGGAATTATAGTCATATTTCATAATACCTAGCTTCTTGTTTGTTATTTGAAAGCCATTCGGTAAAATGGAAGAATTTACCCATTTACCATTACCATTAGCTAGAAGCCCATTTCTCTGACTTCCTTTTGATAGTAACATACATTATCTTGCACTCATCCAACACTAATAATTTTTTGTTTATTCTTGTAGGTAAAAAACCATTTCAGGTTGCTTATGTCATGTGACTTAGTATTGTGATGAATATGAATACTTTATCATAGTATCTCTTCTCACACCTTGCTACTCTACAAAGTCCTTACAAACATCTCTTATTTACCACTTTATTTTAGAAAGGGGCTTCAGTATTTATTTCTTAGACTTAAGTATCTGATCAGGATTCTCTTGCTATACCATTACACAAATTGGAAAATAGAGGATGTGGAAGTTTGTCAAAATTATTTAGTTTCATACTTCAGTTACTTTGAGTCCCATTAGATTTGTGATTTATTTGACAACTAACATTTATTGTGTATTCAGGGAATTCCAGACAGTGTTTTCAGTATATGACCTTATTTAGTTCTCCAATGATCCTGTAAGTCATCTTCATTCCTCTTTACTGACACTAATTTGTTTAGGAACATAATGAGTACCAAACGCCACTTTTCTAATGCTTCTAACTTAATTTTTTCCAACTTGTAAAAACCATGCATTATCTTTTCCAATAAGTCTTCAAAAAGTAATACTAAAGAATCCATTACATAAACTGGCTCAGTAAGAATAGAACAAGTTCTTTCTTGGGAAAGAGTATTTTAAAAGACTGGAGGCATGGAGGTTGTCATCAAGAAAGATAGAAATGCTAAACTGCGAGCAGAGATAGGTCAGCAAATTGTGGGACAATAAATACTACTTTACTACTCAAAGGTCTTTGTGATTTTTATTGTTTGACCAAAGCAGGCAGGCTTCATAGTTTTTTCAAGAGTTTCTTGATTAGTTATAGTTTTCCTATGTATCTCATCTCTTCCTTTTCCTATTGTGAATTCTATTTTTTTGTTTTTATTATTCAGTTTGAAACATCCCCTTGGATTTCATTTGCTCTTAAAATACCTTTTAAAGACAAGCTTGCTTTACTCCCTTCTTCTGCTCTTGTCTTTTTATAAAATGACTTTATTTTTCCATTCTTTTCTTTCCATTTGCTTAGCCAGTACTGATTTGTCCTCATTGATTCTGTTTTTAATTACAAACTTCCTCTCATGCTGCTTTTTTCTCTTTCATGGTTCCCCTCTGCTTCTTCCTAAGTTATTTTTTTTCTATAATTGACTGGCAGTTGATTTAACGGCTCAAGTATTTATGATTTCTCCCACAGGGCATTCCTCCTTTCCTCCTTCCTCAAACTTTTCCCCCAGTGCTCAATTTGGCACCATGCTAAATGGAGAGCAAAAGATCCCACTGCTTTTCCATGACATCATTTCCTGCTTTTAGAAGCTCATGAAATCATCAATTTGACTTTTAGACTACAACTCCCTCTTTACCTAAGATTAAAAAATGCCAACTACAGCCAGAAATTGCCTGTACAAATCACAGCAATTGAATACCTGGAACAAAAATATCTCAGGCTGTTAGGATTGTTGCTGTGAGAGCATTTACTGATATAAGTCATGTATGTGTGTGCTCAGAGGTGCCAGAAAAATGGTCCTGTCATTTACTGGTGTGAGGGATGAGCAAGTTCCTTTGTTTCTTAGATGTAAATCATTATAAACAAAGATCAGTATCGAGAAATTTGGCTATTTTTCTAGGGTCTCACTGCCTTTCTTTGAAGACACTATTTTTGGAATAACTTGGCTCATATTTTCCCAATGATATGGAAATTACTTAAGCATGTATTGCTAATATTTATAAAAAGCCAATAGAGCTGCAGGTAAATTGCACTCAATTTTTTTTTAGTTAAATGAATGACTATTTTTTACAACAGCATAAAATCACATGTTAGTTGCATAATGCAAGCTGAACATATAATAAAAAATAGATACAAAGTTTTCAGAATATTTGGAAATTATATATATTTTGATCCAAGTTTGATTTAAGTTATGGAAAAGAATAAAGAAAGTTTACAGGAAATGTTATTGTTGGTAAGGGAATGGATTGTGTGATAATATGAGCAATTTCCATTTAATAACTTCAGATTTTTCCATTAATAGAAGTCTGAAATTGAGTAGAATATATCAACATATGAATGAGACAATATGGGGTTACTATGCAATCTCTTTACATATTCTGGAAATCAAATTTCAAAACTGCCATGGCAAATGAGCCAATATTAGTTTAATAACAGACTGTTTTGACTCAACATTTTACTTTATTTTGCTCATAACAAAGTATTGTACCAAGAAGAATGCTCTCAATAAGTTTTAAAGAATTAAAGTGTTTATGCTCTAATGTTTAGCATGACTTCAGTACTGCAACACATGCTATAAAGAGCACGTGACTTCCTGCATTCCTGAAAAACATCCTCTATCTTTATTCTTTGTACTTATGAATGAGAAAAAGCAAACATGCCTAGCAACCTTTGAGTAAGTCAGTAAGCCCAAATTCTTTTTTTCCCTTTTTTTTCTTATTATGAATAAAGAAGTCACATTTTCTATCCTTGTATATCCTTATTCAAGGTCCCTTCCCCCTCCCACCACATCAGGTCATTCTCTCTTCTCCACATCTTTCCATCCCCACCATGGGCAGGCGGTCCCAAGGTCCCAAGGTCCCAATATTGCTTAGTTCAGCCTATACTCCTGGCAAATACAGTATTCTCCTTCCAACATCAAGACTGAGTCAGATGTTCCTCTAGGGGAAGTGGGGTCCAAGGAGTCAGTCCAAGGTGTTTCTGACCCCAAGATGTTCAGTGGTTGTGGTTTGCAGCTTGGGCATGTTTTTCTTTTCTTCTCTCTTATTTTTTTGTTTAGAGTCCACTTATGAGTGAGTACAACCCCTGCTTATCTTTCTGGGTTTGTGATATCTTGCTCAGGAGGATATTCTCCAAATCCATCCATTTGTCTGCAAATTTTAGGCTATCATTTTTTCTTACTGCTGAGTAGTACTCCATTGTGTAGATGTACCACAGTTTGCTAATCCATTCTTTAGTTGAGGGGCATCTAGGTTGTTTCCAGGTTCTTGCTATTACAAATAATGCTGCTATAAACATAGTTGAGCTAATGCCTTTGGAGTGTAAAAGTGCATCTTTAGGGTATAGACCCAGAAGTGGTATTGCTGCGTCTTTGGGGATATTGATTCTCAGTTTTCTGAGAAACCACTATACTGCATTCCAGAGGGTCTGAACAAGCTTACACTCCCAACAAAAATAGAGGAGTGTTCCCCTTGCTCTGAAATCTCTCCAGCATTGCATCTGTGTCTTTTATGTTAGCCAATCTGACATTTGTCAAGTGATATCTCAAAGTTGTTTTGAATTGCATTTCTCTGATAGTTAAAGATGTAGAGCACTTTTTCAGGTGCCTTTCAGCCATTTGTAATTCTTCTGTTGAGAATTCCCTTTTTAGTTCTGAACCCCATTTTTTGATTGGGTTATTCAAGGTTTTGGGCTCTAGATTCTTGAGTTCTTTTTATATCTTAAAGATCAGTCCTCTATCACTTGTAGGGTTGGTGAAAATCTTTTCCCATTCTGTAGGCTATTGTTTTGTCCTATTGACAGTGTCCTTGGCTTTGCAGAAGCTTCTCAGCTTCAGGAGATCCCACGTATTGATTGTTGATCTTAGAGTCTGTGCCACTGGTGTTATATTTAGGAAGCAGTCGCTTGTGCCAATTTGTAGAAATGTATTTCCCACTTTTTTTCTATCAAATTCAAAGTTGTGAGGTTTATGTTGAGGTCTTTGATTCACTTGGATTTGAGTTTTGTGCAGGGTGACAAGTTTGGATCTATTTGCATTTTTCTACACACTACCATCCAACTATGCCAACACCATTTGTTAAATATACTATTTTTTTCCATTGAAAATTTTGGGCCTCTTTTTCGAAGATTAGGTGTTCATAGGTTTTTGGGTTAATGTCTGGAGTCTCAATTCTATTCCATTGATCCACAAGTCTGTTTTTATGCCAGTACCAGGCTGTTTTTATTACTGTAGCTCTATAGTATAACTTGAAGTCAGGGATGGTGATGCCTCCTGAGGTTCTTTTGTTGAGCAAAATTGTTTTGGCAATTCTGGCTTTCCTGTTATTCCAAATGAAATTGAGTATTGTTCTTTCAAGGTCCAAAAAATATTGTGTTGGGATTTTGATAGGCAGTGCATTGAATCTGTAGATTGCTTTTGGAAGAATTGCCATTTTTACTATGTTGATCCTACCTATCCAGGAACATGGGAGAGCTTTCCATTTTCTGATATCCTCTTCAATTTCTTTCTTCAGTGATTTAAAATTTCTGTCAAATAGATCTGTTACTTCTTTGGTTATAGTTACTCCAAGGTATTTAATGCTATTTGCAGCTATTATAAAAGGTGATGTTTTTCTTATTTCTTTTTCATCCCTTTTATCTTTAGTGTATAGAAGGGCTACTGATTTCTTTGAGTTAATCTTGTATCCTGCTACATTGCTGAAGGTGTTTATCAGCCGTAGAAATTCCTTGGAAGAATTTTGTGGGTCACTTATGTATACAATCATATCCTCTACAAATAGAGATAGTTTCACTTCTTCTTTTCCGATTTGTATCCCCTTAATCTCCTTTTGTTCTCTTATTGCTTTAGCCAAAACTTCGAGAACTATATTGAATAGATAAGGGGAGAGAGAACTTTTTTTTCTAGTGCCTAATTTTAGTGGGATTACTTTGAGTTTTTCTCCATTAAGTTTGATACTGGCTGTTGGCTTCTTTTAGATCACCTTTATTATATTGAGATATTGTCTCTGTATTCCTGATCCCTCCAGAGCTTTTTATCATAAAGGAGTGTTGGATTTTGTCAAAGGCTTTTTCAGAATCTGTGGATATGATCATGTGGTTTTTTCCCTTTAGTTTGTTTATATCATGGATAACGTTTATGATTTTTCATATGTTAAACTAACCCTGCATTTCTGGGATGAAACCTACTTGGTCATAGTGGATGATATTTTTTATATACTGTTGTTTATGGCTTGCCAAAATTTTGTTGAGAATTTTAGCATCAATATTCATGAGGGAAATTGGTCTGTAATTCTCCTTTTTTGTTGTGTCTTTGAGTGGCTTGGGTATTAGGGTAAATGTGGCCTCATGAAAAGAATTTGGCAATATTCCTTCAGTTTATACTGTGTGAAATAGTTTGAGGAGTAATGGTAGTAATTCTTCTTTGAATGTACTGGACTTGGGCTTTATTTTTGGGGAAGCTTTTAATGGCACCTTCAAATTCTTTAAGGGTTATAGGCCTGTTTAAGTAATTAATCTGTTCTTAATTTAATTTTGGTAAATGGTACCTGTCCAGAAAGTTGTCCATTTCTTCTAGGTTTTCCATTTTTGTGGAATATAGATTTCAAAGTATGATCTGATAATTCTCTGGATTTCCTGGGGGGTCTGTTGTTATGTACCTCTTTTCATTTCTGATTTTGTTGATTTGGATACTCCCTCTCTGCTTTTTGATTACTTTGGATAAGGGTTTATCTATCTTGTTGACTTTCTCAAAGAACCAACTCTTAGATTCATTGATTCTTTATATTGTTCTTTATGATTCAATTGTATTGATTTCAGCTCTAAGTTTGATTATTTCCTGCCATCTACTCCTTCTAGGTGAGTTTGCTTCTAATTCTTCTAAGGCTTTCTTCCAAGCTGTTAGTTCTCTCGTGTGGGATTTCCCTAGATTTTTCATATAGGCATCTATTGCTATGAATTTTCCTCTTAGGACTGCTTTTATTATGTTCCACAAGTTTAGGTATATTGTGAATTTATTTTCATTAAATCCTAGGAAGACTTTGATTTCTTTCTTAATTTCTTCCTTGACCCAAGGGTGGTTCAGCTGAGTGATGTTTAGTTTTCATGTGTTGGTAGGCTTTCTGTGATTTTTGATGTTGTTGAACTCTTAACTTTAGACCCTGGTGGTCAAATATGATACAAGGGATTATTTCCATTTTTTGTATCTGTTGATATTTGCTTTATGACCAATTATGTAGTCAATTTTAGAGAAAGTTTTATGAGGAGCTGGGAAATATATATATTCCTTTGCATTTGGGTGGAAGCTTCTGTAGATATCTATTAAATTCATTTACATCATAACCTCTGTTAGACTCCTTATTTCTCTGTTGAGTCTCTGTCTGGTTGACCTATCCAGGGGCGAAAGTGGGGTATTGAAGTCTCCCACAATTAGGGTATAAGAATTGATGTGGGATTTGAGCTTTAGCAATGTTTCTTTTACATAGGTAAGTGCCCTTATATTAGCGGCATAAATATTCAGGATTGAAATCTCCTCTTGACCAGTTTTTTCTGCGATGAATAAGTAATGACCAACTTCATTCCTTTAATTGTTTTTAGCTTAAAGTCTACTTTATTAGATATTAGGATGGCAACCTGAGCTTGTTTCTTAGAACCATTTGACTGGAAAATCTTTTCCCAACACTTTACTCCGAGCCTGTGTCAGTCTCTGTGGCTGACGTATGTTTCTTGTAGGCAACAGAAAGATGGCTTTTGTTTTTGTATCCATCTTGTTAGTGTGAGGCTTTTTATAGGTGAGTTGAGTTCATTGATATTAAGGGATATTAGTGACCACTGATGGATATTTCCTGCTATTTTTGGTGGTAACTTGTTTGTATTTCCTTTCTCTAGACTATTCTTCTGTGGGATTATTTATTGTTTCTGGTTTCATGGTTATATCTGGGATCCTTAGGTTGGAGTTTCTCCTCTAATGCTTTCTGTAGTGCTGTATTGCACTCAATTTATAGTTAATTTACTCAAGTAATCTCAGTCACTCAACTGTGTCAGTCAGCTTCCCATCATGGTGACAAAATACCTGAAAACATGGTTTATAAGAATGATGGCTTTGTTTTTTGCTCATAGTTATAGAAATTCTAGTGCAGGTTCAGTTAATCTTGTTACTGTTGACTCATGGTTCCATATATATTATGGAAGGAGAGAGTGACTTAGAAGTGTTCATGCATAGTGTAGCCTGGGAGAGAGAGAGGAAGGGTGAAATTCTATTAGTCCTTGGGGACATGCCCCAGTCACATGACTCCCCCCCACACACAAGGCTTCAATTTTAAAGGACTCACTCCATTCTTAAGTACAAGGGGCAGTGACCAAGTCTTTCACACATAGACCTATAAAGGGACATTTCAGACACAAACTGCATCATGGACCTATTACAACAGCATCAGACTCAAGCCTTGGCCCTGCTGTTGTCTGTTATCCTCAGAGCTCTTGCAATGTCCATTTTCATGCTGCTATGCCTACTCCTCCTTTTTATCACACTCAAGGTTTCTATTTTTTCTCCTTCTGTGACTTTGGAATATTTCACAAGTTTTACCAGGATGATGTGAGATAAGTAAAGAAGAAAGCAGTCACTATTTCCATGTGTTCATATGAAATTCACCATGCATAAAGCTCATCTTACAGCTGTATAACAGAGAGTTATAATCTCTGAAAGATTCATACTCTATTGGTACAAGGATGATACAGGCCAATTAAGGTGAACATGATGATGGTTGCTATTCCCATGCAACATTTAGTGGGAAAGACTAAGAAGCCCACACAGAAAGAAGACCAAGAAATAGGCTGTATTTCCCCTCCATAACCTCGTACTACTAGTTGCAGCAATGACCCTCCTTATGTGTTGGGGAATTCAGAAGTCAAACTGCTTCCCATTGCTTCTGTGTAAAGGAAAATATCCCACTATTCTCCAAACAACCCCTTTGCCTATCTGAACATCCAGCAGCTCTGCCACCATTCTCTTATGGTCTTCACTCTTCTGTCCTTACCTTAACTTTCTAAAAGCCTCCAGGGGACTGAAACATTGAGTTTCCATAAGATATTCACAGTCTATTCCCCATTTGTTTGTGCAGCTATTCTGCTCTTTCCCTGGGTGAAGCAGGTACAGTCCCATCACACAGCATGGCACAGCACATCTTCCTACATGCCTTCCAGCTGCAGAACTGTGAAACTTCTTCACTGATAACTGTAGCCTCAGACATTTTCCCTGTTGATCTTTGATAGAGTGTGTGTGTGAGGACAAAGGGGAGATGGATGTGGCTGGCTGTGGAGAAACAAACAACCCAGTAGATATTCTCTCTGGCCTCTGAATCCCCTGAAAAACTGGAATAGCTCTACTGCACTGATTGACAGGAGGGGCTAGATATCCAGGCAGAGAGTCTGAGGTCTGTGGTCAAAATTCTTGGTCCAACCTAAGTTGATGAAAACCACCATTGAAATATGTAGTTCTAAAGCTATCTGGAAAAACAAATCCGATGAGAAAGCTGATCTGAGCCTGTTTTTCTGCCGTCCATCATTTTTCATACTTGGTCCTGGAATACAAAGATGCCAGATGAAGTTCATCACCTAAAGCGAAGCACTTGATGTTTACCCTTACCCTAAATACCCCAGAAAAAATGGCTAAGTCAATTGTGTTTTCCATAGTCAGTTATTTCCTGGTGATGCTGTTCCAAAAAGTCCCACAAATGAAGACAAATCTATTGCAATGTGAATGCTATTGCAAATACACTGGGCTTTAGACAATGAAGACATTTTATTCATATGAATAAGCAGGATGATGGTGGGCTGCTTTTAATTCACATTGTCCATGAAATCACAGAATTGCGTCTCCCTTCAATTTTTCACGCTTGCTGTCCTCATTTTAAAACAGTCAGCCTCAATTGCCTGCTATTGGCTCAAGCCATTAATTTGTGACCAACAATTAAACCAGTGAACTGGAAAGGCATTATTTAGCATGTGATCTGAAATGTCATCCAGAAGAGCCAACAGAATACCTGGAGAACCCCCAACCCCTTGGATGGAGCTTTCTTTGATAATAAACATGTTGTGCTCAGCATTTAGGAGTATGAGAAAAACTGAAGCCAGCACCACAAAGTCACTGAAATTATGGCATGCATGTATATTTGTTATTTTCAGATTCAACTTGACAGTCAAAGGAAGATAACTAATTACTCAGTACATCCTGTGAGGGACTTTGGAACCTGATATTGGTCACTTGTAAAACTTCTCCTAAATCCCACACAACTGAGATGTGTGGGAAAGTGTGTGGGAGGTATCTTACATTGGGAATTGAAACCTTTTGTTTTTAACCACTAAACTCGAGTTAAACTGAGACCTCACATAAAATCTCAGCTGTGCAATAAGCACAATTCAAAAGTATTCTGTTCTGAGCACCTAAGAACAGGTGACTATACAGGATACCTTGTACATCAGCTTTTATGTCACTAAAGTCAAGATTGTATAGCTATGCATTCTGACTGTCCCTTTGACTGTGCATGTAAGAAATCTCACTGACAGTTACTTATAATTGACTTTAAGCAGGATTTACTCATGACTGTCTTTTGTAGAAAACAAAAAATAATTACCACAGAAAAAGACCCTATTAGCGATCATTTATTTTACAAACTATTTCCTAAAGAAAACCAATTTTAATTTACAAAAACATATAAATTAGTGCTGAATGTACATATACAAGAAAATAAATAAGCAATGCCAGTACTGAGTAGACATGTGTTAAGAACGCTTTACATTAAGGGGACCTTCCAGTACCCCAAAGGAAAGGCAACTTAAAAGAATATTCATCCTGTCAGCCTTATTTTAAAAATATTTAAATGGTTCTGTAAGTCAGATATTTTATTCTTAACAGCCTAAGACACTTTCAACAAGGAAATGATTTTCAATTTTCTATTGAATAGGAATCACAGGAGTGGCATTTAAATTATGTAAAATTCTGGATTAGTAGAATGTAAATTAAAGAGGAATTGTAGTAAAATAGAAACAGACTGTACAAATTTAAGCTTAGAGTATTTTCATACTCCAGCTGCAAAGCAGGATCTGAAACAAGCACTCCATAGTGAAAGGCTGTGTAGATACTGGCTGTCTAGTGGGTCTGAAAGGGTCCTAAGTGGTCAGGAGGCCGTTTCTCACAGTATACCACATTTAAATGCCTTAGCAGTATAGTTGAATTAGTAGTTTGGATTTCTTGCCAACTTGGCACAAGCTAAAGTCACCAGGGAAGAAGAAACCTAGCTAGATTAAGGAAATGTCTCCATTAGATTGTCCTGTAGGCAACACTTTGGGGTGTCTTATTGATTAATGATTGACATGGGAAGGTCTACTCCAGGGTAGGTGGTGCCGACTCTAGGCAGGAGAGCCTGGGTGGTGTACAAAGGCAGGCTGAGTGAGCCATTAAAAGCAAGCCAGTAAGCAATGTTCCTCTATCTCTGCTTTAGTTCCTGCCTTGAGTTCCAGCCCTGACTCCCTCCATGATGGATTGTGACTAGGTGTGTAAGCCCAAGAAATCCTTTCCTCCCTGGTTGCTTTTGGTTAGGGTGTTTACCATACCAATAGCAATCAAACTTGGATAGCAATAATTTCCCAAGATTAAACTGAAGAGATAGATGAATATCAACTTTGAGGAAAAAGTGAACAGCTAAGTTTTTAGTATGGATGAAAGAGAATGTTGTCCACTCAACACATGATAGTGTGAATGAGACTCTATGTGTGGTAGGTGCCTACTGCATCCCTGATGCTTTTGAAGCTAACTACATTCAGTATCACAGATGTTACAAAAGAAGGCCATTTGTCAGGAATAAGTAGACTCAGAGAAGGGATCTATATGACCCCTGTTTATCATCACTGTGGTCCTTTAGTTCCTTTCTCTGTGAATAACAGAGGATAAAAAAAAACACTCTTGATTTTAGGTCAAGTTCTACACTCAAAGATAGGGCAGGACTCTTGCAAAGAGAGACCAAACCATCTGATTCCTCATAACAAAACTATCCGATCAATACAGTCAACATGTAGCAAAAACAACAACAACAACAACAAAACACCTAGGCTTAGTTAGATTCTTTTGAATTAAGGATTCACCCAGAAAATATGCTTTCTGAAGGCAGAAAGTTCTCCAGAAAGATAGCAGAAACCCAGGCTGTCCTAAACTCAATGACCCTTTCAGGCTGCTAATTCAGTGTTTTTCAGATGTGCTCAAGGGAACTACACAGTTTCCAGGAATATATAGTCATCAGTACTTTTATAATAATACTGATTTTTTATTTCTCATGATTTTACAATTGTGTCATGGCACCTCCTACAACCTTAACACATCTTATGATAAAAAAAATGTAAACACAAAATCTGGAGTCTAACTACTCAATGATTCACTCACCAAACAAATGCTTTAATACAAAAAAATGCCATATTTCTTACCAATTTGTATCTTTTCTTAATTTTTATTTTTTATGAGTTTGTGTGTCTTCTCTGTGTGTATATCTATACACTGTGTGTATATCTATATACTATGTGTGTGTATGTATGTATGTATGTGTGTGTATGTGTGCATGTGTCTGTACACTGTGTGTGGTCTATACGCTGTGTGTGTATGTATGTGTGTGTTTGTGTGACAGTTCTAATACAGTCATGAAAATATTGGACACCCTGAACTGAGGGCCATTCTGTAGAATATCTGGCCACTATTGTTTAAAAATGCCAAAGTTATGCAAGATAAAAAGACTTCATGGCTTCCAATCTGACAAGATGAAAAAGACATAAAAGCTACCTGAAATTCAGCCTCTTAGAAGAAATCCTGAACACATTGATTAAAGAAAGTTTAAATGTGTATAAGTTTAGTAGTTTTAATTAGAAGTCTACCAATGTTGGTTTTGTTAATTTCAGTAACTGGATCAGGGTTATGTGTGATGCTAAAGGAAGAACAAAACCGTTCAAAGAACATCTGCATAACTCTGTGACTCTTTGCTGAAACTTAAGTTATTTCCAAAACAACAAGAAAGTTTTTTAAGAAGTAAAAGTGTGTGTGTTTGGGTGGGGAGGAAGGATAGCTCAAGGTTTAAGAACCATGGCTATTCTTCCAAAGGACCCCAATTTGATTTCCAGTACACAAGTGATGACTAACAGGCAGCTGTAATGCCAGTCCTAGGGGATCTGATTCCCTTCTTCCATCTTCCTCAGGCTCTACACACATAGTGTATACACATACAAAAGTGTATAGACATACACACATAATGTATAGACATACACACACATAGTGTGTCAATTTTGATGAAGAAGCATCAATGTCTCCTTCTTTGGGAACATGGGAGATGAGCATCTTCTTTCTTGTTGCCCTGCTGCTGCTGCAAATTTTCTGTGCATGGCCCTGGGTTTGACAAGGACATTTTCAGAGAAGTATACAGGGCACTTTGAGCATCCCTTTTCCTGTCCTCATTCCTTCATTAGCACACATTAGTGCAGTTTATCTCCACTTATGTTATATTAACGTGCATGATGTATGTATCTATTTAAAATCCAGGACCCCTCAAAAAATAAGACATGTCTTGCAATATAGATCTTTTTGAGATTTAGTTTCCTTAAAAAAATTGTCAGTTTCATGCATTTATATCATGGATTTTAGTCATTTTTACTTCCTATTTCCCTTTTGTCTCTCTCTGTGTCCCCTTTATGATACTCTACAGATGCATCCATTATCTTGAAAATGACATGATTTTGTTCTTCATGGCTGAGTAAAATCCTGTTGTGTATATATACCACATTTTCTCTTTAGCCATTTCCAAGGTTTAGTTCAATAACTTAGCTGTGGTGAATTCTCCTTAGTAAATATTGGCATGCAATCATCTATATGACAGGCTGATTTGTAATCTTTGGGATAAATAGCCAGCACTGCTGTGGTTGGCTCATATGATGTGCTTATTTTACTTAGTTTTAAGTCTCTCTCTCTCTCTCTCTCTCTCTCTCTCTCTGTCTCTCTGTCTCTGTCTCTCTCTCTTTCTTTCATTTCTTTCTCTCTTTCGGGAATCTTGTGAAATGGTTTCCATACTCATTAGACCAGCTTACATTCTTACCATAACAACAACCATCTTACCCCATTGATTTCAAATACTATACTATGTTTCAGGTATGGTTTATTGTCCAATGGTTCTTGTGCTGAACACTTGGACTCAGTGTAAGGATATGTTAATGTTGAGGAATGGTTGAACTTTTGAGAGGTGAGCTACCACAAATGCTAATAAGGTCATTGGGAGAGCTTCTCTCAGGAGGAATTATGGCCATCTTGGGGAGGCTGATCAGACTTTCTAAGAAGAGAGCTTAGAAAAGATCAAGCTGGTCTTTTGTTGCTCTTTGATTTTCCATCTTACCATACCATCTCTCTACACAATCCCCACCAGACTCTATTCTGCATAAATGATGCAGCTGAGGGATTCTCACTGGAGTAGACTCAGTGTTCTTTGCACTATTGGCCTTCAAAGCCAGGTAATCAAATCTATATTTATTCTCCACAAAATACCTGGTTATTTTTTGATGACAATGGAAAATAGACTACTACAGCACTAGTATAATCTATGTAAAACTGTAATAAGCTAGATATCATTGTTTTAGAGAAGGGGAAGGCATATAGATTGTTGGAGTATAAAAAAGTATAGTAAGTAAATTTTCAGAAAAATAACTTAATGGATATATGGTATTGTTTTCAATAAGTTGTCCTGAAAAAGTTGTCATATATAAAATTTGGATCTCCATATAATTTTCATATATGTGTACATGTGCATATCTTTAGCTTTCTATATATTATATTCAATATCAAGAATAACTCAAAATAAGTCAGAGATAAATTTAAAATGTGAAAAGTTTATTCTGTCATTCATATATTAATTTAAAAATAAAAGAAATATTCAACATGGTAAATACCATTATATAGGACCATATAAACAAGAGTTCTTTTTAATATATGTTTTTAAAATATCATTTTAATTTAAATTTAATTGTATCATTTCTCCTTCTCTCTCATCCTATGTTCTTCCTCGATATTCTCTCAAGTCCTTGGTCTCCTTTTCTTTAATAATTGTCATTACATACACACATGTATGAAATACATGTATCTATAAATACTTGGTCTTCAAGAATTTGACCATATTTAGTTGGCTTCTAAAACCTAAAGAACTGAGGACAACTGATCTAATGGATGCATGTTCACATGAGCAATCAAACAGTGATATTTTCTTCCTGAATAGTTCTTTATATTGTTTATTCTTTCAAGTTATAGATGAGTGTGATATTCTGGTCTAGCAATAATTATTGGCATATTTGAATGGCTACCATGATTCTGACATGTATTACATGTATTATCATTTTTACTGTTTACACAACTACATTTAATATCCTTATTTTGCATGCAAGAAAAATAAAGGTCAAGGATAATAATTTGTATGCTTTGTGTCACATATAGCGTAGAACTGACACTTTGGCCATTGTTGTTCTTCTGTGCTGTAGGCCAGGCAAAATGACAAGGCAATATTTTAAGATGAGAGAGATAAAAGTTGCTTTCAGTCCTGTTCCTTCCAAGGAATCAACTTCCAGAAGGGGAAGAGAATGGGGACTGTGACAATGTGTGTAACACTGAGATTTGTAGCTGTCTGGGTATCCCAGGGATATCCCATCAAATTCTATGTGAAATGAAAGAGAAAAGGGATGAGTAGGAGCCTGATAAAAGCCCCTATATCAATGATTGGAGGCTAGAGATGTACAAATGGGTAACAAGTGAACACAGACTTAGAGGACAGTGTTCCTGTGATAATAAATTATGCTGCCCTGCCCCCAAGACCTTTCTAGGGCTATGAAAGACCAAAGTTATTGTTATAAAAATTATCAAACACCACTTCACTTATTTATTCTTTTTCTTATGCACACTAGTAGAGTTTTCTAGAGGGTAGATGGTGTGCAATATTGAAATGGATGTGAGAATCAGACATGAAAATCTAACAGGGATCCATTAAGCTAAACATCAAAGAGGAAAGATAAAGCAGTGGCACTCTTCTTGGTAAGTTTAAATCTATCAGTTACAATTTTCTACATGTTAATTTGTGATAGATAAATCAAACATACATGTGTATGTTGAATACTTTGAAGAATGTGGAACCAACTTTAGGGTTAGGGTTAACCTTAACCCTAACCCTAACTACATTGAGATCCACTTTCTGACACAACAGAACTGAAGTAAATTACCTAGAGTGTGCTGAGCTCTCACACCTTCTAGAAGTTTTCGTGATGTCATTTCACCCTTGCTCCATGCTGAGTGAAGCCTCTTTCGTCAGTCTGACTAAAAGCATTTTAGCCAAGTGCACATCACTCTCTGTTTTTATTAAAACATGTCTGAATTTAATTATAAGTGGAGAATATAACTTATACACATGCTAACCTGCCCTTTCTTAACACAGATAACCTCTCTTTCTCCACATGGGTCAGACTGCTTTCAATACAAGTCATTTTCTGCCAAGATACCAACACATGCAAACAGACTTTAGATCTCTATACTCTTTAATGATGGGCTTCATGGAACACCTCTCCTAAATTTCTGCCTCCAGACTTTCTTTGCTTTAATTCATTTGCCTGATACTACGTTTGCACTAATTGAGCATTTCTGTAAATGAACCTGGAATCTTAGCAGTGTGAAGACTATTTAGAAAATAGAATGAAAGTGTCTTCATGTAATTGGTGGAAGAATCACACATCCCAGTCTGTTTCCTCACCATCAAAGAATGCTTGTGTGTTCAGAAGAAAAAACACTATTGCAATGTCATAGAGTCTAAATGATAACTTTCCTTTGTCTTCAGCTAGTGCTTAGGACCATAAAAAACCATGAGCTAGGAAGAGATGGTTCAGTGTATAAAGTGCTCATAGCAAGTGGTGGTTTGAATGAGAATGCTCTCCATAGGCCTATATATTTGGATGCTTATTCCCCAGCTGATGGAACTAACTGGTAGGGAAGAATTACGAGGTGTGACATTGTTAGAGGAGGTGTGTCACTGGGGTCAGACTCTGAGGTTTTAAAAGCACATAGCATTTCCAGTTAGTTCTTTCTGCTTCTTGCTGTGATTCAGTATGTAGGCTCTCAGCTGCCAGTTCACTGCCATGCTCTCTGTCATGTTATCAAAAGCTCTAGCTCCTTAAAGCAGTGAGTCCCAGATAAACCCTTTCTTCTACAAGTTGCCTAGGGATGGTGTCTTATCACAGCAGAAGGAAAGTAACTAGGATGTCATGCAAACATGCAGATGTGAGATTGGCCTCTCCAGGCAAAGTGGTGCACATCTGTAACCTCAGTGCTTGTGGAGAAAGATGGGTGAATCTTAGAGGCTTGCTATTCAACTAGTCAATTCAGTTCAGTTCACATAAGTAGCCCCAGGATTAACAAGAGTCCTTGTTTCAAAAATAAGGTGAAGGGGCTCTGGCCAGTCCAAATTCCCTCATTTATCACTTCCTGGTACCCATAGGCAAAGGGTCCCCCAGGTTCTGAACTTTTTCACTTGCATGGCTCCTTGTGCCCACAGGTAAGTGGCCACTGCAGACTGTGTCCTGGGCCTTTACCTCTGCAGTTATCTTAACTGCAAGAGCTGATAGATGAGAACACCCAGAACCATCAGCCCCAGATTCACCCATCCATTCATACAACTAACCCAAGATGCACAGTCACAGTGCAGAAACAAAACACACAAACATCTCAGACAACATGTCTTCTACAAAAATGCAAACACCATAATAATGTACTCCAATAAGAAAGACATTAAATAAAAGCCTCAAAAAAATGGATAGCATTCTAGATGCATACAACATACCAAAATTAAACCAAGATGAAATGAGTAATTTAAACACATTTATAGCCAGCAATGAGGTTAAAGTAGTAACAAACTATCTCCCAACTAGTAAAAGCCCAAGAGTAAATGAATTCTGACCACAGAAAGGCAGCCGCATACAAGCACTCACAGCAGTTGTGAGAGTGGGCATTCAGACTGTATAAGCATAAACTAGACCAAATCTCAGCATGGACAGGAAGTTGGGCATGCTCTAATAACAGCCTGCCAGGAAAGACCATGCCTTTTTATGCAATAGTGACATGGCAATGAGGGGCAGCCAAGGACTTTCTTATTATATTTGAGGCCTGCTCCCCAGGAAAAGATGTCCTGTCCAGTGTTGTAATCCTAATCAAAAAGCCTGGGGAGGTCACAGGCCATAGATTAGAATCTGCCTTTGTCATTTTTCTAAATAGTCTTGCTGCCAAATTGCCTTCTAATATTTATGTGCATGCCTACAGCCCTGGGCTGCTTTAGATCTTGGTCAGGGATGCTTCTTTACATATTGGACAATAGTCAGTGGAGGTTGTATACTGGTCCAAGTGCAGAGAATGGGAAATGAGGGTTCAGCCCTGAAGAGGTCATCTATATTAATAATTAATATATATATATATATTCAGGGAACAAACATCTGGAATAGATAGAAGGGATAGAAGATATGGATGATTGAGAGGAGTATGTTACAATGATGTCTTCCAGGTATGGCATAAGTAGGGCTGCTGTAATCAAGAACTCATAGCATCTGTGGTTACTGATATAAAACCTACACCAGCTTGACAAAAATTCTAGCCTACATGGATGAGATGCTTTCCAGGCCCAACCTCTCATTAAGGAGCTATTGACAGAAAATAGCCTTGAGGGAAGGAGAATCAGGTTTTGGGTTTTGCTTTTGCTTTTGTTTTTTGAATGGCCATTGGTGGTTTCCCACACGCCAGTGAAGGAGCCCACACTCATACCCACATGTGAACACCACTTACTGGACTTAGTGGACTGTCAGAATAAAACAACAAAACTACAACAAAACCAAATGTGTGAAGTTACAAAGTGGGAATTTTGTAAACAGTAGGCAGCTATGGAAAGGGAAACAAGAGATATGTTTTACTGTACACAAATTTGAAAATTTCAAAAAAATAAGTAAGAAAAAGGTAGAAAGTAATATTGACCTCTGTTCTCCATGTACATATATGGACACTGACCCCCCCCCACACACATACACCAACCTAGACATATATACACCACACACATACAAGAAACATAAAGCAATTTCAGAGATACATTTTTTCATATTTAAGTCAACAATTACAAGGAAATACTTCAGTGAACAAACTGAGCAGTCATCAAGCTGAGTATGAAGGACGTTTCTGTGCAAACAATAAATGTATAAGGATGCCAAATCCCAGTGTGTGTGGCAATGGGGCTGGGAGAGCCATGCCTGAGGCCAATTATACTGTGCATTGCTCCTTCTGCAGACCAAAGTAGAAGCTGAGGACAACTGGCTCTCCAAACCATCTTGGAATTTATTTTAACAGGATGGTTCTACTGTCCTGAAATGCAAATCAGTTCAGAAACAAGGCTGACAAAAGTTTTTTCCTTTTTTAACATTTAGTAATTAAGAGCCTTCTTTCTGCAGCCACAGAGCTTCTCAGGTGGTCTCTCAGGAAGAGATGAGCTGTGTTTGTAGGCAACTTGAAGGCAGCTGGAGGGATCGGCCAGAGTGCCAAGCACTACTGATGGAAAAGTGAGCCTCAGCACAATGGCATGTGTCTGCTGGAAGTGTTGCTTGGAAAGAAGACAGGAGGATGGGGATGCATTTCTAAAGCCAGGTCTGCCATATGTACAAGGCTAAGGACTGGGATCCCAAAGTGAAAAACAGAGATCCTGATAACCTTGTCTACAGAGGCAAAAGTAGAGTAGACCCCTTAAAGGAAATCACTTTTTTGTACGTTTTTCTCCAAAACACTTCTATGCTTTATTCCAAAAGAATTACACATGACTTGGGATTCCAGGGTATGATTTAGGGTGGGAAATGCTGACAAATGGAGCATAAAAGACCACATTGTTACAATTATCTTCTTTCGAATCCCTCTAGAGCTCTCCCATGAGGGGACAGAGTGGCAATGTGTGCTGGGTGTCCATGAGAGGCACTTGGAGGCTGGGTGGTGCAAATATGCTGATTTTAAACGTGAAGAGCATTGACAAAGATCCTCCCAGGCTCCTCTTATTTCTCACAGACATAGCTGCTTACCCTTGGTGTAGCGCTGCCTGACTCTAGAAAAATATTTTTCAGACTATAAGTAGTTTTCTCTCAATTAGCTTTGGAGGTAGATCACATCATGTTTGTGTTCTCAAAGGTTACATAAAGATGGTAAGAAAGACAGGACTCCTACATCATCTCCTAGGAAGAAATATTTACTGCACCCTTCTGTCTGTCCTCCCTCTCTCCTCTCTCTCTCTCTCTGTGTGTGTGTGTCTGTCTGTCTGTCCATCTCTGTTTTCTCTCTCTCCTTTCATTTCAGTGCATGGAAGAACAGATGCAGTTTTAAGAATACAAAATGTATTCAATCTTTGCTAAGCTTGACTAGAATTGGTTAAGTATTAAAGAATTTATCAACAACTGAAAATAGCACAGAACATGTGTTGTTTCTTAATTAAAATCTCCAAAATTTAATAAACACCAAGTGTATAAGTCTATATGGAGTCAGGCACTAGAATGAATTTACAAGCCCGCTTCAGTGTAAATACACAGGTGGAGTTCTTGTGTGGTGTGTGAACACGTCTGTTTCCCTGTTATGACTTTAGGTGTATCAGGGACCTATATCAGACGACGGCTATCATGGCAGGGTGTGTTGATGTCTACAGTTCAAATGCCAGTCTTATCCTGCAGTTAGTAAGGCATAGAATGGCGTGCAGCAGCCACATCGCTGTGTTCTCTAAGGGACATCAACCCTTTTCGTGGTGTTTGGTGGACAGGAGTGAACTTACTGGACTCAGGATCTTGCTGTTGGATATAAGACCCTAAGGGAGGCAAAAGGACATAAGAAACTTATGAACTGTCATCAAACACGGTTGTCAAACATGGAAGCTGTCTCCACTAGCCCTCCCCCATCAGTCTACCCAGGAGAACTCTTCTGTTCCCCCATTCCCAGGGAAATCCATGCATCCCTCTTTGTTATCTAGCCTTTCTGGGGCTGTGGATTGTAAGTTGGTTACCCTGTACCTTACTCCTAATATCCATGTATGAGTGAGTATATTCCATGAGCTAGAGGAGGGGTGAATGGGAGACAGGGGGAAAGAACAGGAGAAGAGGTAGGGGAAACTGTGGTCAGTATGTAAAATAAATGAAGAAAACATTAAGTAAAATAAAATTTTTTAAAAAATTAAAGCTGGAAGCCAGTCTTAGAGATGAGGGTAAAGAGTGATAGTTTATGAAAGATGTCTGCCAGTTATAAATGTGTGAAGAAAAACTAACACAATGTAGTCCCCCAAAAGAGAGTATGCCTATCTAATTCTTCTGTCCTACTAGACAGTGGTTGTTCTCACCCTTCCTAATGTGGTGGCCCTTTAATACAGCTCCTCACGGTGTGGTGACCCCCAACTATGAAATCATCACATTGCTACTTCACTATTGTTATGAATTGTAATGCAGATATCTGGCATTCCGGATATCTGAAATGCTACTATTGTGAAAGGGTTGTTCAACCCCCCAAAGGCTCACAATCCCTAGGTTGAGGACTCCATGGGCCATCAGTTCCACCTCCTCCCCCCTCCCCTTCACATGCTCTCTTTCCTCCTTTTTCTAATCTGCCCCACTGTTGTTTCTTCTGCCCCTCATCTTGGCTTCTCCTCCCGGCCATCTCTCTGCTCAAATATTTGGGCCTTTTCTAATTTTCTCTACATGTCACCTATCTCTTTGGCAAAATGAACTTCTGGTATCTAAATTTGACAAAGAATACTTTCACTCTGTAGGGAAGAGAGTCACATCCTAAGTTGGAAGCACTGTAAGGAACACAAATACCCTTCTAGCTTATCCACTCAGCACAGTGCACTGGGCCACTATGTCCATTTGTGATTACTTGGCTGCTAAGTCCTGGCTTCCCACTGGTGCTAGCATCACAAACCAGCATAGTACATGTATCACCAGTGTTTTCAAAGACCTAACTCTATACCAGGCTTCAGACAAATGTCCTGTTTATATCTTCAAGTCCAAAGATCATAAACAAAGCTTCCAGATGTTAAAGACTACCTATACTTACAATTAATTTTTCCCTTCATGTAAGGAATTCAAATTATTTCTCTGAGTTCTTTGCCTAGAGTGATACAAATTTGAATCAATTAATATGCTACAGTGATGTGGAAAGAAAGGTGGATCCAGTTGGGACTCTGTGACTTGGAGTCTAAGCTTAGCCTCTAAGTTTACTGATGGATCTTTGTGCATCATGCCAATGTGGGTCTGCACAGCAGGTGCTTCCAGAGAATCCAGAGCTAGCACTCTTGTGGTACATTAGAGATCAGAGAATGCGTTCTAAGCTCATCAACACTTATTTTTCACAGACACTATGTGGTACCAGGGTACCCAACTAGCAGATGATGATATTCAAAGGTTTTAGGTATGTGTCTAAGGTCATATGCTCAAATAATAGTCAAGGACATATTAAAACATATGTTGAAGTGATGAAATTTTAGCATATGGCATTTGATGTTATACATCAAATTTTCTTCTTTTTATGTGTGAAGTGTGTGTGTGTGTGTGTGTGTGTGTGTGTGTGTGTGTGTTGCCTGTAGAAGCCATGAGAGACTGGAGATGAAATTGCAGGTGGTTGTGAACCACTCGATAGAGTGCTGGCAAACAAACTTGGGTCCTCTGAAAGAGCAGTGTATACTCTTAACTAATTAGTCATTTTCCAGTCTCTCAAACTCAGTTTTCTCATGCTTTGTGTAAATTAAACTTAGATGAATGAAAATACCATCAGGAAGCCATCATAATGGCCTAGTAATTTTTGTGAGAGTCACTAAAGAAAGCTTGTTAGAGGCTGGATGTGGTGCATACCTTTAATCCCAACACTTGGGAGGCAGGGGCAGGAGTATCTCTGTGAGTTCTAGGCCAGCCTGGTCTACAAAGTTAGTTCCAGGACAGAAAGGGTTGTGATATAGAGAAAACTGTGTTGAAAACAAAACAAAAAAGAAGGAAAGGAAGGCAGGCAAGGAAGAAAGGAAGAGAAAAGTAAAGGTAGCTTGTTAGAATGCATATTATCAGAGTCCTATACCAGACATGCAGATGGTCTGGTCTTCGGGGTCCAAGTGAGTCTGAGACTAATGGCCCAAGGCCTACATATTTATAAAGTGGCCCTTGCTCAAAGGCCTGTAGATGTGTAACAAACAAATAGACACTTTTTTTTTCCAGAAGTGCCTTTAGGTTTTTTATTTCTATCTATCTGTTGTTGATCCGGACAAAATGCTGAGAATCTGGAGTTTCATTTAAAGCCTTCTTCTCTCTAAAGAAGTTATAAGATTAAGAGTTCTGTTTTCATTTTCTGGTGGCATGGCCCTCACAGAAGAGAAAAAGCGTTCAGAGTTCAGGGAAATTTTTAGGTAGATATTTGGGAGAAAAGCCCCAATAACTAACAAAAAAGGAGACACAGAATAAAGAGAGCATCCACCAGGAGCAAGACTCATTCCAGCGTCAGCTTAAACTCATCATCATCTGGGGAAACTTAAAATGATGAATCTTCACCACTCCTAAAGAATATGACAGAATTGGTCTGAGTATAACCTAAGCAACAGAAATACTAAAAACCTTCCAGATGATCCTAGCATTTAGCTACAGCTGAAAATGTACAAGAAAGATATAAGGCCATTTGGAGGTAAAAATGTAGTTGTAAAAACTGAGTGTTCATTGAGCCCAAATGAGATCACAGACCCTATTTTCTGATGTGAGTGCCTGCATCCCGAGGACACAGGAGACAGGAGTCTCATTAGAAGATAAGGTTTGAAAACAAACAACGTTTGTTTTTCAGGTTGGTTTCTGATAGTGATGATCTGAAATCAACCAGGTCAGATACTAGTGAGGTCATCACCAGCCCTCTGGTGTTTGATGTGCAAGCAGAAGTTTGCACTTCACTGAGATGTGAATTCGCAAGGGCCTTCTACCCTGCAGCTGGAGCAGTTAATGGCATGTGGGCAGTTTGATTACAGTGCAGCAGGCTGCCTTCTTTTGTCTTTGTGCTGAGGAATTGGCTGTGTGAATTTTCATGATTTCCATGTACGTAAAATCACAGCCATAATGTTGCTTTTCCATTAAATTAGTGGATTATGGCTATGTGTTCTGGCAAGATTTCCAGCCTGGGTCCCCACACTGTTGAAGACTTGCTGTTTGACACTGACCTATAAAATGTGTTATAATGATCTAAAATAAGGCAAAAGAATGAAAAATAAAACCAGCCACAAAAGCATTTTGAAATGAGGTAAAATGTGGAGTGGCTTTGGCAAGTGTAGCCAAGACAAACCCAGCATTCCATCTCCTTCATTTTCAAAAGAAAGCATTTTCAAATAAAAGTATTAGTACTGATATGAGGAAAGACCTGACTTTATCGTCCAAAGTAAAAGTCCCACAGAAAGAACCAGGAGCCCAGTCACTTATAGTTTACCTTGTACCTTTATAGCCTCACATACACAGACACAGGCTGTGTTTCCACCAATGTGGCACAATTATAAAAAGAAGTCTAGGATGTCAGTCAATACCCACCATAATACAGCACCCCATTTTCATATGTTGAACAGCCATATGGTGGTTAAAATGAATATCTTAGGATTCTCCCAAAAAACAAGCTTATATACTAATTAAATTCATCGATAAAATAAAGTGTGCTAACTACCAAACAGGACTTCAAGCCACCTGTGGGGAAGATTTCTGTTTCAAATCTGAAAAAGAGTTAAAAAAATTTTACTAGAATTGCACATGCCACAAAGTGTCATTCCTTTTAAGTGAGAAGCTGTTTGAAGCAGTAGAGAATGAAGATCCAGCTTGGGAACCAAGTAAAGCTGGGTTTTATGCTAGCTGTGACTAGGTGGCTACAGAATCCTACTTATTAACTTAGCAGGGTGGAAAGAATCATAGACATTTCTTCATGGGGATAGTTCTGGCATCCCACCTCCGGTTCCTAGAGAGACTTCAAGGTCAAGAAGCCAGTGATGTAGCAATTGTCAATAATTCTCACTGGGACACCATGAAAACTCTACCTGACTTTCCTACCTTGTTTTTTTGTTAGGTTTTAGCCCATTTCTTATACCTGATTCTCCAGCCTTCAGCTCTGTAATCTACAGTAAATTTTTTTCTGTTAATACAAGTTTGGGTTGAATTATTTTCAACAAAGAGCTCTGGACAATCACAGTGAGAGTAGATGGAGCATTACAAAAGATGGATGATAGCAAACCCATCCTATAAATCACTAAGTTATTACATGCTCATTGATCAACACTATTCAGGGTTAACTAATTGATTAACTCATCAGGGTTACCTGACTAGTGGGTACCACAATTAGTAATGATTGAACAGCAACCATCCAACAATATAAATTTTGCTAATTTTTATATGTTGCAACCAACCTACTAAGCAGCACACTGTAAGCACTAAACAAGCACTTTTTGCTAGATGTATAAAGATAGTACAATCACTGAAATTAAGTGTTCCAGAGATGATCTTGATATCATGTGTGGCATGATAAGGAGTGCTGGGCTAGAAGAGGGATGAAGAGAAAAATTTCCAGGCTGCAGAAGTGGCAATGAAATATAAGATTGTGGTTTACATTCCCATGAAACATACAATCTTGCAAAGAAGAGGAGAATGACATCCAACAAACAATTCAAGAACAATAAAAGCCAGAATTATATATAAATAAGGGGTACCTGGGAGAAAGTGATGAAAGAATGTACATACGGTGTATATTTGACATTCGTCTTTGGGTGTTTGTCTGTCAAATTATCTCTTACTTGCTGAGAATAAAGATGTGGGTAAGAAATAGCCCAAACTGAATATACACATTCTCTTATATTGGTTTTGAGTGATGTCAGCTGAAGCACTCTCTGTCTAGGGTCTGTGTGTTGATAGAGAGTCATAATACATGTTTGTCCGAGAATAAATTAAGTTCAGGACCTGTTGTTGTGTTCTCCTATTACAGAAGATGAGGAACAAGAAGCCAGTTCAGTAACATTGAAGATACCGTTTAACCCTGTGGGAGTCACTCAGTCCTAACGATGCCTCCAAGTGTCAACCAGACACTGTCTAATTAGAGTCTTATTAGGAGGATAAATACAGGCTATTTTCAAAATGTCAGAGAAATCAAAGATGATGTTTTTCTGTCACCTCCTTAAAGAGACAAAAGATGAATGACAATCAAAAACAAAAGGATGAAAATGATCCAGTCATGTGGAGATGCAACCACTGGTACCTTTGAGTAAAGAAACTGAGCATTTCTAAGAAAACCGAAATGGCAAGGAGTAATGGGTTGTAAAAGAAACACCTTGACAATCTACTCCTCTGAAACTTATTTCAGGAGTGGTTTGACAGAGGTCAGAGGGCATGAAAGACATTTTAGATTCACCTCTGGTGCACAAAGCAATGAAGAAGAGGGTGGCAAATTAATTTAGAGGAAGGAAATTATTGTTACTAGCATAGGACAGAATGACGGTTTTCTTAGTAATAAATCCTCACTTTCTTATGGAGTTTATTGATAACAAGTATTTCTCAAAGACAGCTGAAAGAAAATCAGATTCTAGGCTCTTGTGATGCATTCACATTTTTTCACCTTACATGCGATCTGCCTGGGAAAGTGCTGGCTGCTCTGCGAGGCTCCTTTTGACCCTACAGTAACCAATACCTAATGAAAAGCAAAAGAAAGTTACTGTATTTTCTCATAATTTTAGAGTTTTCAACCCTGTATTTAAAAGTATGTGGAGTGATGACCTTACCTCTCAGGCAAGGAAGTGAAAAACAGTGGAGATGAAAGTGTGGGGAGTGCTCCATGGTCAGCTTCAAGGACATGCTCCTCAACAGAAGTACCCCCCACCCTGCACCCCCTTCCCCCTTTACATGTACCTTTATCTACCCTTCTGGAAAGAGAGGGCTCTTTCTACCACATTATTGTATTCTGATGAAATAAAAAAATTCCTGAAATGACAAGAGATCAGTTTGAAACTCTCACACCTGTGAGTTCTCTTCCATTCAAACTGATGGGACTGGAGAGATGGCTCAGCCATTAAGTGTATAGGCTCCTTTCCGAGAGGACCCAGACTCAGTTCCCAACCCCAAGTGGTTGCTTACTGCCAACTGTAACTCTACTTCCAGGGGATTTTCTGCCCTCTTCTGTTCTCTGCAGGTACAGCAGCCCATTGTGCACAGACGTACATGTACACAAAACACCCACACACAAAATTAAAATGAAAACTTTAACATTGTATTGCAGTTCATTTATTTATTGTGAATATGCACTAGCAGGTCTGAAACAGTTACTCAAGTTAGAAAATTGAATAAAGCAACATTTTCCTGCACATTATAACTACTTAATGGAGATCCAATGCTTTCTCAAAAGCAAAACTACACCCAGAACAGTTAAATTAGAGCCTCTCCTTGTAGACATTATATATCAGCAGTTTTTAAATATCTCTAGACAGTCCAAATGTGAAGCCAAAGTTAAGAAATTTGGATCATAGACCTTGGAAACCAGAGACAACCAGTTAAAGAAAGTTATTTGTTTTTTAATTTTGGAAAATGTGCTCATATTATTTAAGAAAAATGTTATAGGGCCATCAAGAGACTCAAGTCTAAAATCACATCACATTAGGATCCTACAGAAAAGGTTAAAAATAATATGGGGGTGGGAACCAGTTCATGAAACAAAAGAAGCAATGTAAAATTTCCAGAATTTAAAGCAAGTTTTAAGAAGGTGTGGCTGTGTCTATTCAATCACCTCCATGGAGAGGATTTCTTTCTGTATATTCTGCATCTGAGGAAACAACTAGAAGTTTTAAAAAAAATATGAAGAAAAATTCTCTTAGGGATTATCAGAGACCTACTAAAGCCACTAAGACTTCATGGGCCATGACCCAGAAAGAAGACATAAAACTGAGCTGATGGTCTCTGAAATAAAGCTTCCCAAAGAGCATTTGTGAATATTAGTCTTGGACAAGGCTGACCTTGAGTAAACCAATGAAGGAGAGACAGTGAAGCCAACAGGGCTTTAGGCAATCTTATCAGCTAGGGAGATATAAGTTACAGTTGAGGGTGCCAAGGCATCTGGAACTTCAGGGACCAAGACCTTGGAGATAGAAAATCCAAGTAAATAAACCCAGTATTTAGTGGTTTTCCCCTCAGAGGAAATTTCCCAAGTATTAATATATTCAGACAAGGGCCCAGCAACCAAGTAACTTTCTAAAAACAGAGCAATTTCTAGAAGTCTCTGAGGACTGACTAGACAGATTCAGGAAGCTTAAAGAAAGAAATCTGGGCAATATCCCAGGCTTAATGTAAGATTTCTAAAGCTGTCCAGTATGAGATGAAGTCAACCAACCTCTCAGCATTCTGAGAAAGTCAGACTGGTGTGGCTAATACAGATCAAATTAGAGTGACCTATTCAATTTGTTGCCCATGAAACATGGAAAGTCCCAGTCATGGACAATATACCATCATCTAGAAATTCTGTTTAAAAATGTGAGGCAAGGAAACCCTTACACATAGATGGTAAAGATTTAAATGTATCCAACCATTACAGAATTCACATGGAGCTTCATGAAAAAAAAATCAACTAAATATAGAGTCAACATTTGTCCCTGCTATATACCACTCAAAGGACTATGTACACAGGATTGAAGATTGCATATACATGAAGGGCTCTTAAGTCAATATACCATGGAAATACTCATCTATGTTTATTGTAGCACTGTTCCTAACAGCAAAGTTGTGAGTGCATTGAGTCAGGTGAGCATCAGCAGATGAGAGGTGAAGGAAATATATACACAGTGGCATATATACACAATGGAGATTTACTCATTCATCAAAGATAAAGCAATGAAATCATCTCCAGGAAAATGGAGGCAACTGGAGATTGCCATATTAAGCTAAATAAGACAGACTCAGAGAGCTATTTCTCTCATTTGGGGCTTTTTAGGTTTTATATAAACATATGAAATTATTTATACATCTGTTATGAGAATAGAAGTCAACTATCTATATGTGGGAACAAAGAGGACTAACAGGAGGAAGGGTATAGGAAGGGAGAGTGTACTGGCCCAGGTATGCCACCTACCCATAAGAGATCTTCACAGAACATACTACTATGTACAGTAACTAGATTTAATGAAAATACTAAACATTCTGAAAAAAAACAACAGAAACTAGAATTAGTGTAATCTATAACTGTCTAGAATTTGAGAAGAGAGATAAGTAAGTGATGCACAGAGGACTGTTAGCAGGGTGAGGCTATTTTGTATGACATCAAATGGATAGCATTATACCTTTATCAAATCCACAGAATGGACAATACCATTACTCAATTCTAATTCAAACTATTGGCTTTAAGTGAAAACCACATACTGATATAAAAATGTGCATAATATTAACAGTAAAGATAATACTGCAATTCATAACAATAAAGGCTAATCCAGCAATGTGAATACAACAATTCTATAACTGAGTATAACTAATGGCACATGTTCAAAATACAAAAAACAAAATTTCAAACAAACAAAAAGTAAAAGGCTTTAAGTAATTTCTTACAACTGATAAATTAGTGTGACTATAGATGTCTTAAACAAAATAATTTAATACATACATATAGAATAATACATATACAAAGAACAGCAAAATTCACATTATTTTTAAGTATGAATGAGTCGTTTACCCATATTGACTATAGTTTCTAAACTAAGCCTCAAGACATTTAAAAGAATTAAAATAATTCCCAATTATAGGCCATGAAATTAAACTAGACTCAATAATATAAAGTGAAACTGTGGGTAAATTTTAGTGGCAGAGCACTTGTGTGGTATGTACAAGGCCCTGGATTTGATCCCAGTTCCACAAACAAAAATAACATTAAGCTAGTGCTTAATTAGTAAGACTTTTATAAGTTAAGATCATATATCTAAACTGAAAAAGTTACAATGAGATGAAAAATCATTTTATTTGAATGATAGCAAAAATATGGTATTAACCATTGAGCCAAAAAAAAAGTTAACATTACATAGATGAAGTGATAGGCTGCATTTAACACAATGCTGAGAAGGAAGTTACTTATAAATACGTATTTAAAAATAACTGGAAGCAAGTAAATTCCAGGGAAATTAGAAGGGAAAAAAACCCCAAATGATGAAAGAGTAAAAATTAGTAACACAGAGGAAACTGTAGAATCAATCAAAAAAAAAAAAAAAAAAAAGCTGAGAGGTAAACTAACAAAAAGAATGGGGTCACACACATTATTGATATCAGGAACTTTAAAATGAGACATTTCTATCACCTTTACACAGGAAAAGTTGACAAAAGGGTTTTCAGTCCTAACTTTCATGGGCAAGAATCTGGAGACCACCACTTTCATCCTTACAGCAAGAAATAAGCTGAACAAAGTCTTAGATCCACCAAAAGGCTGTGGTTACACTAACTTTCTGTAAAGTCCACAGCCAAGTGTGCACCAAGATCCAGGTCACTGATTGTAGTGGGATTATGTGTTACATTTTAAATAACTGTCCTGCCTACAGTTTTCTTAAAAATGCTGATTGGCTGAAGGCAGACAGAAGTGTGGGTGGGAGTACCAGGCTGAAAAAACTCTGAGTACAAACGCCAGAGACAGATGCCATAGAATCACTGAAGCTGCCAGGAGATGCTGAGGAAATGCTGCTCAGAAAAGGTACTGAGCCACATGACTAAACAAGATAGGTTGAGTTCAGATGAAGGAGTTAGCAAGTTATATGCCTGGGCCCTAGATCAATCAGCATAAAAATAATATAAGCCTATATGTGATTATTTGAGGCTAAGTGGGCTAAGAAGGGGACTGAACCTCTGGACTAGACCAGAAAGTCTAGCTCAGAAACCATATGCAACAACTGATGATCTAAGTTTACCTTCAGGAAAAGTAGGCAGAGCCAATGCTTGCAAAGAACTTAAATGGAAATGTTAGGTAGTGGCTGCAAGCCACGAGCAAAGCAGCTTGGAAAAGAGGAAATGCTGAAGGAGGCTCACTCTTTTTTACTTCCACAAACCATACCAGGCTCTCAAGGTGAAGTGATGAGACAGATCAACTTTGTGTTCCAGACAAAGAGAGAAGAAAATTAATTGTTTTGAAATATACTTCTAAGGGATTCATTACTGGTTCAAGGTCATAATATTAATAGTGAATTAATGACTACAGTACATGGATTAAATGAATGGAAACCAGGCTGCAACAGAAGGAAAAGATATTTCAAGAGCCTCCGCTACAAATTACCCATGAGGTATCCCAGAAGAATTGGAGAATGAACTGAGACAAACTGTAAGGTTATAGTGTATGCTCTAGCTCAACACATACCAAGTTTTAAATTTCCTGTAATTACTATTACCAAGAGAAGATAGACACTGAAGTAAATTAAAGAAAGATTTTTAAAAATAAGTGTGCCTAGCATGTATAGCCTCTGGGTTCGATTCCCAGCACTTTATAAACTGAGTAGAGTGGCACACACAAGTCATTCTAGCATTGGGGAAGAGGAGGCATAAAGAAAGATCAGAAGAGCAAAGTCATTCTTGGCTACATATCAAGTTTGAGAAAAGCTTGCGATATCTCATTTCAAAATAATAATAACCTTAACATTTCAGTGATCTAAATATAATTTTTAAAAGGCAGAGATTGTAAAAATAGATCTTCAAACTGATTTTTAGTTAGCTTGCTATAACTATAGGAATTTTATCCTAAACATAAAGAGGTGTGTTAAAGAGATCTATGTTGCTGAAAATGAGTGCAACACTAGTATTAATAACAAAAAAGCTGGAGTAGTTAGAGCAATGTCAGATGAAGACAATAAGGAAAATGATCAGAGATAGAATATTACATAAGGCCAAAGAAGATAACCCACTAAGGAATCATGGGAGACCTTAATGTGTGCTCATACAACAGAACTTTGAAGTGGCTCAAACAGAAACTGGACTCAGAAAAACTGACAAGCCCATCATCATATTGAAGAACCAGCCAGCCTCCATGTCAGACTTAAAAGCCATCTGAGACAAACTAGGGTCATTCCCATTGATCATTAAACCTTTGTGTCTCAAGGACTGGGCTATGACTGGACCTGCAACTTTAACTACAGAAGGTTATGCATTGCCTGTTCCAGGAATGGCAGTTTTGTCTTTGTTTCAAAAAGTTATTAACCATCTTGCAACACTACCTTTGTTTCAAAACACACATTCTTCTCAGGACCACACAGGAAATTCACCAGGAGAGACAAGACCACATTCAGAGCTGTAAAGGACACCTCACCAAATCGAAGGGGAAAGTAATAAGGTAAATAATGCAAAGTACTATCTCAGACCACAAGAGAATTAAATTAGGTATCTGGAAACCTCAAAATATCTGCAGACTTAGCATCACTTCTGAATAACACACAGGCTGGAGAAGTTCAGAAAGCATATTTTAAATATTTTTTATTAAAAAGAAACATAAAAGTCAAAATCTGTGGGGTGCGTCCAATGTTCAGGGGAGGAAGAGAGAATTAAACTATTAAATGCATGTGCTAGGAAAAATCTAGGGTCAATTCTCCAAGCTTTCCACCTTAGTAAACAAGAGGAGAGAGGGTGTAAGTGCACTCTAACCATAAGAAAATAACCCCCAAATTCTGAGCAAAAAGACATGAAATGTCTGACTATTATGACTAAAAATGGTTAGGATTATCACAAAGTCAGAAAAGTCTATGGACTGTTGCAACCAATCCAAGAGATGTAACAACTAAATGCAAGTCCATACTCCAGCAAGATCTCAGGACAGAACGAAGATGTTAGGTAAAACAAAGAACTCTTAGTTAGCCAAGGTGTGTAGTTAATAAAGTATCAGTGTTGTTTTGTGGGTGTAAGGAGTGCTTGGGTTAGAGACAAAGCTCAGAGGGTTGTGGTGATATGTTACATATTTAATAAAACCTGAAATATTCCAGAGATAAACACACAGTCCAATTTCTTATCTTTGAGAACAAGGACAAACAGGTAGGATTCAATAGCACACACCTTTAATCCCCACACAGGGAAAGCAAGAGTGGTGGTCTATACCCTTAATCCAATAACTCCAGAGACAGAATTTCCTCTGTTTCTGTGAGTTCAAGGCTGAAACCAAATAGAGTAGCTCACACCTTTAGTTCTAACCTGGATGGGATACAGCTGACAAGAAGGGTATTTAAGTTCTCACAGAAAACCAGCAAAGGGGACCAGGTCTGTAGAGTGTGTCCCAGTGTACTCTGTAGCAGGCAGAGATAAACTCTGCCTGTCATGGTCCTCCCAGCTGCTGCTGAGGGAATTTGAATGGCTACCCACCTCCAACTGAGTGAACAGATAAGGACTGGGGACCCTGAAGGACAGACTCATTCCCCGCCCAGAGTTGAGGAGGGATCAGCAGGCCCAAATTGGCCTGTATCCCTGCCAGGGAGAGTTGAGCTCCCGTCGGTTCCAGTTCCGATTCTGGGACCGGGTGCTGTCTGCAGAGCCTGTCCCAGCCCACTCCATAGCAGGCAGAGATAAACTCTGGCTGCCACGGTCCCCCCAGCTGCTGCTGAGGGAGTTTCCACGGCCACCACCCCGCATCCAGCTGGTCAAACAGAGAAAGACTGAAGACTTGAAATTCAGTCCCCTGCACAGTGCAGAAGTAGTGATTGAACAGACCTTTTCCTCAGAGGTGACAGCAGGCACACAAGCCCGAGTGCCACAACTGACCAGGAGCCACCTAATCGTGAACCACTGAAGCCATGGGCAGACATCAGTGCAAAAACTTACATAATAATATAAAGAAAAACAAGGTAACTCCAGAAGAAAGTGGCAATCCTACAAATACAAGACCTGAACTGAGCAATGAAGAGGAAACAGAAGGAAGCAACACCAAAAATTCCTTTTTGATGATCATTGAAGCTCTAAAAGAAGATATGAAAAATAGCCCTAAAGAAATAGAAGAAAATACAAAGAAAAAAGTGGAAGAGATGAACAAATCTATGAAAGAATCATGCCCAGGACTAAAAGCTGAAATAGAAGCAATAAAAAAGGCACAAAATGAGGCAAAGATGGAAATAGAAAACCTGAAGAAAAAAGCTGGAAACACAGATACAAGTATAACAAACAGAGTTCAAGAGATGGAAGATAGAGTCTCTGAAGTGGAAGACTCAGTAGCTCAAATAGATATATCAGTCAAAGAAAATAGTAAAACTAAAAAAGCCATAACTCAAAATGTTCAGGAAATCTGGGACACCATGAAAAGACCTAAGTAGAGAATAATAGGAATAGAAGAAGGAGAAGAATACCAGCTCAAAGGCACAGATAACGTTTTCAATAAAATCATAGAAGAAAACTTCCCTAACCTGAAGAAGAAAATGCCTGTAAAGATACAAGAAGCTTACAAAACACCAAATAGATATGACCCCCCCAAAAAATTCAGCATGCCACATTATAATCAAGCCACAAAACATACAGAACAAAGAAAAAATTTTAAGAGCTGCAAAAGAAAAGGGCCAACTTACATATAAAGGCAGACCCATCAGAATAACGCCTGACTATTCAATGGAAACGATGAAAGCTAGAAGGGCTTGGTCAGAAGTTATACAGATGCTAAAAGAACATGGCTGTCAAACTAGAATACTATACCCTGAAAAATTATCAATCACCATAGATGGAGTAAACAAGGTATTTCAGGACAAAGTCAGACTGAAAGAATATCTATCCAGCACTACAGAGAGTATTAGAGGGAAAACTCCAACCTAAGGACCTCAGATACACCCACGAAATCACAAACAATCAATAAGTCCACAGAAGAATACCCCAGAGAAAGGAAATACAAGCAAGTTACCACCATAAATGGCAGGAAATATCAATCAATGGTCACTAATTTTCCTTAATATCAAAGGTATCAACTCTCCTATAAAACATCACACATTAACAAGATGTATACAACAACAGAAGCCATCCTTCTGTTGCCTACAAGAAACACACCTCAACCACAAGGACAGACACAGGCTTAGAATAAAGGGTTGGGAAAAGATTTTCTAGTCAAATAGTCCTAAGAAACAAGCTGGGGTTGCAATCCTAATATCTAACAAAGTAGACTTTAAGCTAAAAGCAATTAAAAGGGACCAAGATGGTCACTACTTATTCATCACAGGAAAAATTGGTCAAGAGGAGATTTCAATCTTGAATATTTATGCCCCTAATATAGGGCACCTACTTATGTAAAAGAAGCACTGCTAAAGCTCGAATTCCACATCAATTCTTATACCCTAATAGTGGAAGACTTCAATACCCCACTTTCAACCCTGGATAGATCAACCAGACAGAGACTCAACAGAGAAATAAGGAGTCTAAAAGAGGTTATGATGCAAATGGATTTAATAGATATCTACAGAAGCTTCCATCCAAAGGCAAAGGAATATACATATTTCTCAGCTCCTCATGGAACTCTCTCCACAATTGACCACATAATTGGTCATAAAGCAAATATCAACAGATACAAAAAATGGAAATAATCCCTTGTAACATATCGGACCACCAGGGACTAAAGTTAGAGTTCAACCACATCAAAAATCAAAGAAAGCCTACCAACTCATGTAAACTAAACATCACTCAGCTGAACCATCTCTGGGTCAAGGAAGAAATTAAGAAAAAATCAAAGTCTTTCTAGAATTTAATGAAAATGAATCCACAACATATCTAAACTTGTGGGACACAATGAAAGCAGTCTTAAGAGGAAAATTCATAGCGCTAGATGCCTATATGAAAAACCTAGATAAATCCCACACTAGAGACCTAACTGCTCAGCTAAAAGCCTTAGAACAATTAGAAGCGAACTCACCTAGAAGGAGTAGATGGCAGGAAATTTGGCTCTGAGTCTCTTTTCTTACAATCTGAATTTGTGCTACAGAGGATAGAATAATATGCCTAATTTAGCTAACAGGCTAAATATAGTATCCTGGGTTTTTCCCCCAGCATTCAATAAACTCTTCATGCCACACCTGTAATCTTAGCACTCAGGAGGTTGAGGTAGGTGAGTGAAAGTTTAAAGTCAAATTCGGCTACATAGTGAATTCAACAACAGTCTAGGTTATATGAGACCCTGTCTCAAAAACATATATGTAATTGTATATGAAATATAATTTATTTAATATGTAATAAATGTTATAACTCTGTATCAGTACCTTTTCATTGTTATAACCAAATACCTATATAGGAAGCAATCTAAGTAAGAAATGGTTTATTTTGGCTTTCTGTTCTAGGGAGGCCAATCAACATGACAAGAATGTTGCAGAGGTGAGAATTTGGGTCAGCTAGTCATATCACATCAGAGGTCAGGAAGAAGAAACATATGAATACTGCCATCCAACTCATCTTCTCTTCTTTATTCAATCCAGGACCCTTCTCTATATAATAGGACTCTCCAAGATTCAGGGCAAATTTCCCCACCTTAGTGAATACAATCTAGAAACTCCTGCACAAGCCCATGCAGGCTCTGCAACTGCTGCTTCAGTCTCTGTGAGCCCTGCTTAGTTGATACAGCAGGTTGTTCTCTCCTGATATTTTGACTCCCTCTGGCTTTCACAATTCTTCATCTCCATCTTCCACAGGGTTACCTGAGCTCCAAGGGGCAGAACCCAATGGAGACTCCAACCTGGGCTCTGTGTGTGTTTCTGTGTGTGTGTGTGTGTGTGTGTGTGTGTGTGTGTGTGTGTGTGTGTGTGTGTGTGTAATATTTGACTATAGGTTCCTGTAAACACTCCCATCAGCTGCTGGAAGCAAACTCTCCAAAAGCAGCTGGACTAGGTGCCGATCTATGAATATAGCAGAACATCATTAGAAATCATTTCATTCATTTTATTTATTTGGTTTTTTTGTTTGTTTGTTTGACAAACTGTGTTTGGCTCTACCATTGGTCTCAGAGCTACATGGCTTCTGTTTCTTGGTCATCTAGGCAATGTCAGGCATGGGCTTCCTATCTTGTCATAAGCCTCATACTAGAATAGTCATTGGTTGGCCACTCACATCAAATTCTATGCCACCATTGTCCCAGCACATCTTGTAGACAGAACAGATTCTAAGTCAAATATTTTATGGCTGTGTTGGTGCCCCAGTATTGTCACTGGAAGCTGCCTGGCCTGGTTAACAAAGATGGCTGGTTCAGGCTCCATGTCCTCCATTACTGAAAGTCCTTGCTAAGGCCACCCTTGTAGATTCCTAGGAGTTTCTACCCCTCCAAATACCCTCCATTTCCAGTGATCCCTCTGTGATCTCTTCTTCCATCCCTCCCCAGACCACCTGCTCCCTCCTATTCCCATCTCCACTTACCCTCAAGTCGACCCACAAAATCTATTCTACTTTCCCTTGCTGGGGAGGTCCATGCTTCCCCCTAGAGGTCTCATTACTTAGCCTTTCTGTGTCTGCGGACTGGAGCCATGTTATCATTTACTGAACAGTTAATATCCACTTAAAGGTGAATGCATGTCATGTTTGTCTTTCTGGGTCTGGATTACTTCACTCAGGATGATTTTTTTCCTAGTTCCATCCACTTGCCCTCAGATTTCATGATAATCATTTTTTAACAGCTGAATAATACTCCATTGTGTAAATGCACCACATTCTCTTTATCCATTCTTTAGTTGAGGGACATTTAGGTTGTTTTCAGGTTCTGGCTCTTATGAATAAAGCTACAGTGAATACAGTTGAGCAAGTGTCTTTGTGGTAATACGAAGCAGAAATGACATAAATCTTAGACAAAGTTTTTCAGAAAAAAGTTCTATTATTTATTTAATGAGTATATTAATAATTTTAAAATATAAAAAGAAAATAAAAAATATAGATCAGCTTCTTAAGAAAATAAAATGTAAATACCCATGAAAGTAGATGGAGCACAGGCATATTCTTAGCACACTAGGTAGCATAGTTTCATAATCTGAAAGTAGATGAAGCTATTTATCATACATATCTGTACATACAATGGCAACATAACAACCAGGAGGAGATTACATAGCCATTTCAGTGACTGCTAAAATTTAAGAGGACATAATGCTAACTTGTGATGTCGAAACTTAGAATAAGCCAGAGGCACAGAGTCAGTTTACTACTCTGGTAAAGAGAGTCTATGGAAACTACAGCAGCTATCTAGAACTCCATATTGGTAAGCTTGGGATGAGTCAAAGGTCACGATCTCTGCCATTAATTATTGTATTTGATACCTCATACTTTCAACAAGAAAAAAGAGTCCCAACAAGTAGGAAGAGAGAAATGAAACTGTCATTAAAATGAGACATGAGCGTTTGCATGGCAATAACCTCTCTCCAGTCTGAAAGTGTTTAAAGAATGGCTGAATAAATTTCTAATATTTAAAATTAAATGTTTTTCTGTATTTTGACATTAAAATTTAAAGATGCCGTTGATAATTCTTAAAGATATGATCATACAATTTTGTCTATACTGAGCACTTCAAAATATGAGAAAAATTCAACGAAGTCTGTGAAAATGATAAACAACTAGTTCTGACAGGCTGGAAGATAAAATATTATAAAGATGCTATATAAAATGCTATTGTATTTACACAATGATCAAATAGGATGATATTCAAAACCATACCCACACATATAAAATGTGCTCGCTGATAAGAAAGCTTGACATGAAGCATTATGTAAATAAAAAGTATCTTACTCAATGTTAGGCCATTTGGATACAGAATAGAAAAGGTAAATTTTATCTTTGCCTCTTATAAGAACATTAACTCAGCTCCATCAGGGCACCACAGGAGCAATTATGGACTAAATGTGAATGCTAAAGCAATAAAGCCTCTAGAAGAAAACTTGTGAGAATATTTCCACAGTGTTTAGTGGACAGAGTGTCTTATCTAGTATAGATAGTGTACTAACCATAAAAACAAATGACTGAAGGCAGGTGTGTATGAAAACTGAGAACTTCTATATGAGAAGTCACTACTTGTGAAGTCAAACTGAAAACAAATGAGTAAGAAAGGGGTAACTGAAATATGTAAATTAGATAGACTTTTGAAAAGAATATGTAAAAAACATGTATTCGTCGATAAGAAGAAAGTGAAACAGATGTGAAAATAAGATATTTAAATAATCTTAAGAAAATATCAAAATGCTTAAACAATAGTTTATAAAGTTCACAAATGTTATACTAGCCAAGATAGGCAAATTGGAAAGAGTCAGAGATGGCCATGGTGTGGCACAATTGAAATTCTAATGTATTACTAATAATAGCATAATTTGGTTTAAAAATGCACAGCATCAACCACTACAACTACTATGCACATGACTGTTTATGGTCCAATAATTTTACTGCTGGATGTATTAAGCACAAATGTTCCTGTTTCACCAAAAAGCATATACAAAGCATATGTCAGAACCACTCATAGTAGCTGAAAATTGAAGAATTAAAATATTCAGTAAGAATATAATTAGGCACAGTGTAGCATAGTTCCACCGTGGAATAGAACACATCAAGGAAGATGAAATATTGTTCTTCCCAACAGACAATCTCACATACATAAGGAAACGTGTTCTACTTGGGAGAAGCTTCTTTCTACAGTAGACAACAATTAGCATAACCAGTCAAGTGCAGAAAATAGGGCTGTGGGTGCACAGCACTGAACACATCTGTTCTATACCCTGAGATTAGTGCACCCAGTTAATGGGCACAAAATGAGACTGTGGGGTGCACACTTACCTCTGAAGGCTTTGGGCTTATTTCAGAAGAAGGGATGAAGATGCTGTAAGAGGACTTGTGGAAGACTGCTACAAACCTGTGTTTTCCAAAATAACAAGGCTGTTGCACACACAAAATTGCTATGGTACTGATGAGATCAAAGTGGACGCAACTGCAGCATGATAGGAGAGGAGCTGATGATGCTTGCCTACTTGCCATTGGCAACTGATGGCTCCTGGGGGAGGAAGAGCCATTTGTTATGTACGGTGGGAAACTTGTAGCTTCCCCATGCTACAGTAGATGGTCTCACACCTGCACACATACTGGAAACACTCAGTGGGCTCCATGTGTTAAAAATGTGGGAAAAAATAAGAGTACATGATATCAGAAAGGGAAAATGGGAAGGTTTTGGAAGAGCTGGAGGGGAGGAAGTTAGGGTTGGATTTGATTGGGACACCTTATATCCAAATATGAAATTCTCAAGCAATAAACAAATGTTATTTTTAAACTATAAAAATGAAATCTGCTAACCACAACCTCTGAACAGATTGAGATCTAAAACATCTTGGACTGACACCTTGAATCTCACTCCCCCTAGAGGAACACCTGACTGAGTCTCGATGTTGGGGAGAGAAAACTGTATTTGCCAGGAGTAGAGGCTGAACTGAGCAATATTGGGACCTTGGGACATTGGGACATTGGGACCTTGGGACCTCCTGCCCATACTGAGGGCGGGGGATGGGGAGATGTGGAGAAGAGAGAATGACCTGATGTGGTGGGATGGGAAAGGGACCTTGAATGAGGATATACAAGGATAGAAAAATGTGATTTCTTTATTCATAATAAAATAGCTGTAATAATAATAAAAAAAGAAATCTGCTAAAAATGCTTCCTGTAAAGTTGCATGATACAAGGTTTAAAACCAATGCCTTGCAATGACTCTACATTAGCAGTTTTTGGGGTTTTTTTTTGAGACTAAGGGAAATTTCTGAAAAAAAAAAAACAGATTGGGGACATAGACTTTGTTTGACCCATGATCTGTGACAATCATTGTGATTTAGCTAGAATTTGTGTCACTTTAAAAAATGTTATATTTTAGTGAATGTTGACTTTCAAAGATAGTATTTAATGACATTAGCATCTCTAAAAGAATGATGAAGTAACTGTTCTATTTTAAGTGATATTTATAACACACTAGAAAATAATCTATTCCAGCCAGTTATGTGTTAGTATCATGCTTTAGATATTAATAAAATATAGTACAGACATTTAACATTTATGGTGACTGGGGTGATTTACAGTTTGAATTCTCTCTCATTGTGAGAAAACATCCAAGAATTAAGGTTATAGCCACATGTATACAGCTCAGAAGAGGAAGCAATGACCTACACAGAGGCTGTGTCAAGAAGGGAAGGAGGAGACTGTGGACCGTATTTGCTACACACAATGAATCTCCAGTCAATCGGATCATTATTGGAGTCATTTGCACATAAGTAGATAGCTTGAGGGCTGATGCAGTGGTTTTTGCTTCCCATAAGCATAGCTCTGGGTTCTGAAACCTCCAGCATATATAGCAGTGGCCTGTGCATGTGGAAGCCTTCACTGGGATCAGTGAACTTGAACATGGTATCAGCAGAAAAGGAGCATGGGTAATAACAGGTGAGAAGCAACCTTGGCTACAATTCTTGCTTTCTCAAAAATGCTCCCTGTTGGTCAGGTGAGGCACAGCCTTTCATATCATCTTGAAATATATCCCTGCTCTCATTTTTCTGCTTCCAGAACTTTCTAAGTCACCCTGTTTTCCACTCTTCCTCTGCTTGGTATGCTGAGAAACTTGCCCCATGTGATATGACTGTAGTAGTTACATTTCTTGTTATTAGAACAAAATACATAAAAGAAGAAAGAATTTACATTGGCTCATATTGTAAGAGGATACATTCCATCATGGCAGAGTAGGTAGGACCTAGTTCAAAGTGGCAAGAGCTTGTCACCAGGCCTCGTCACATCTTGGTTGACTAAACACTGGAGATACCTTGTCTGAAAGCTGATGAACTATAACCCTTAAGGCCTGCCTCTCTGTGACCTACTGCCATGACATACACTCCTCCAAAAGGTTCCATACCTTTTCAGAAGAGGATGTATTGAGATATTTCTTATTTAAAATGTAACAATGAGAAAATATAAAACAATGTGATATATATATGCTGATTATTAATTTCAACCTCCAAATCTTCTTAACCTCTTCTATCCTTAATTCTTCACCTCTCAGTGTGAACTCAACTTTCTTCCAGCCTCATTTGCTGTGCCCCCTTCTACTGCTTCTCATCAATTCTTCACTCTTGCTTAACTACAGACCAAGTTTTATTCTTCTTCCTAATTTCTATCTGCTCTCCATTTCCTCTTTTGAATGGGATCTCTAGAACCTCTCACACTTAATACTGTCATTTTCTCCATAGGCTGTTTCTTCCCCAGAACTGAAATTTCTCTAGTACTATGCGACCTCACCTAGTTTGGCATCTTACTCACTTTGCTTCATTGATTTCTCCTCAGCTGGCCCTATAGAGAAGGGTTCTCATTCAACACAACACTGACAATGCACATCTTTTCACCCCCACTCTTTCTGCCCACATCCCATTCATTCCTGTGACGTTAGACTTACATACATGAATTTTAGATATGTGTCATTGGTTAGATTTGGCTTCAGCAGGGCTTTCTTGGGTAATATCTGCTGACACCTAAGCCATGTGTTTACCTACTCTGCAGAATGATATACAGATGGTGTTTGTATGTTTAATAATGAAAATATTTTCATTATTAAGCTTCCCAAAAGCAGGGGCCATGCATACTTCCAGCATTTTAGAAGTGGCAGTGGTGGTGGCTTTAATGTTGTATCTCTCTTTCTCCTTTGACTCCCATAGAACATCTGAAGGTCTTGCTCCCTGGCTCTGTACCAAAGACTTGGTCTTGGAGTATAGTGGCAACACATGGGAAGTCAGTGATTCCCTGCAGCGTGTGAGTCAGCAGCCACGAGTTTGCATTTTGGAAATAGTTTTGGCAGCTGGCAGAATTATCCTGAGGTAGTTGAGGCTGTTATCTCTAAGTGGAGAGAAAGCGTAATCTGAGGGTGAGGTCAGGCAGTGTGGAGTCTGTGGAGGCTTAGCAATTAGGCTAAGAACAGCAGCCTGGGAAAGGTTAGAAACAAACACTCTGCTGAAGCAAGTTAGAGCCAGAAAATTCCTGGGAAACCACATAAGCCAAGCTTTGCATTTCACAGATAAGAAGCCCAGAGAGGTTGTTATGAAGTCCAAAGTTACATGGATAAGTCTATGGCAGAGCCACAGTAACACTCCATTGTTCCGGTTCTGAGGGCAAGAGCAGGATCTCAACTGCTCTGTACCACCCCAGATGTTTGTAAGTGTTTGCACAGGACCAGCATGCTAATCTTCTCTGCTGGGCCTTTTGACATCAGTAAGTCCTTACAAGCACTGCTAAGCAAAGATTTAGCCACATGTATTTAAACATCAACAATAGCAGCAACTTTCGAGAAGCTCAGTTGTCTAGCTTTTATGTAGACTATGTCTTCAGCAGAAGTCTTGGCATTCTGGGTAAGGAGAAACCCATGTTTACACCATCTCCTCAGCTTCATAGTCTATTGGTCATTTCTGTTATTCCTCCACAGAAGTCTACTCTCAAGGCCATGTCCAGATGTTGCCATTGCCAGGAAATGTTCTAGCTCAGCCCATCAGGATGACAGTGATGAAATGCTTCATAATAGGTAGATGAATAGAAGCAGAAACTATTTAACACAGTTCTTGAAATTGGACAAGAATTAAGACACCAACACAATGTCTGATGAGGGCAGTTTTCTGGTTCATAAATGATGACTGCTAGATGTGTTCTCATGTGATAAAAAGAAAGGCAAATCTCTCTGGGCCTCCCCTTAGCTTTTCTCTTCTCTTTTTATTTCTTTCTTGAGATATATATTTTCACTATGTAAGCTAAGCTGACTTTGATCCACTGATGCTCCTGCCTCAGTCTCCTGAATTCTGAAATAGAGGTTCATGCCATTGCACCTGCTTATTTCTCATGTCTAAGGGCACTAACACCATTCACAACAATGGCAATTTCATGCTAATTACCTCCAAAATCATCTTTTAATCTCACACTTGTGATAAGGTTTCAGCAAGAACATTTAGAGGTACTTCCCCTCAGAAAGATTTCATTCTGCACAATGGATTTCTACTTTGTCTGCTTCTAGACTCTAAATGTGACTCCCTAGAACATTCTCAGACCCACCTGTCTCCCAAACTTCTCTTTCTTCCATTTACTTCCCCAGCTGGAACCATATGGTCATTTCATCCTGGCTCCTAGCACCTTTGAGATCCCCATCCTGTAATTTCTGTGTGCTGTGATCAACCCATTATGTCTGTTTTCCCTGATCCTGATGCTAGACTCAGCTGAAGCCTATAGAGCTGCCTACAAAATGATGGCCAGTTCAGACTCCATATCCTCCATTACAAGAAGTCATCACTAGGGTCATTCTCAAAGACTCTGAGAAGTTTCTACTGTACTAGGCTTCCATATTGCTTCCCCCAAGTACTCTCCAAATCTAGCCTTCTCTCCCTCCATCTCTTCTGCCAAAGTTTGGCCAAAGGGTATCCAGTGGAGACCCCTAAACAACCCACATTGATGCTAGAACAGAGGGGTCACTTTTTGAAAACTGACATTAGGGCTCCATTGCCAAGAACAACATGCACACAGCTCACTGAATGTAGAGAGGCACAACTGGGGCCTGCAAGGAACCTTCACCCTCTATTCTAGTCTGTTTGGTCAAGGATGAGATTCTAGAGGCTACTGAGTTAGAAATCTGAACACCAACCCAGCCATAAAACCCTTAACCTACAATCTGTCCTGCCTACAAGATGTGCTGAGACAATGGTGGCACAGAATTTGTGGGAATGGCCAACCAATGTCTGATTTAATTTGAGGTCCATATCGTAAGAGGAAGCCCATGCTTGCCACTGCCTCGATGGCCAGGAACCAGAGGCTGTGTAGCTCAGATACCTGGGCTAGAACTAAACATGACTGGCAAAATATAAAATAAAAACTTAATGAAATGATTCTTAATGAAATTCTGCTATATTCACAGATTAGTGCTTTGTCCAGTAGTCATTAGAGAGGCTCAGATGAGCAGAGACTCACAGCCAGACACTGTGCAGAGAGAGGCTAAATAGGTCCCTATTAAGTCCCTACCATGAGAACCCTGTGGAATAGGGGAAGGAAAGATTGTAGGGGACAGAGGGCATGGAGGGCACCAGGAGAACATGGCTTGCGCAGGCTCACAGAGTCTTAAACAACAAGCATGGAGCCTGCATAGGTCTGCACCAGGTCTTCTGTGTCTATGTTATGGCTGTTAGTCGGTGTTCTTGTGGGACTCTACCAGTAAGAGGGGTGGGCTTCTGACTCTTTGCCTGCTCTTGGGACTCTTTTCCTCTTGTTCGGTTGCCTTTCCAGCCTCAATATGAGGGCTTTGCCTTGCCTTATTGTATCTTCTTTTGTTGTGTTTTATTCTTGTCTTTTGAAGGTCTACTCTTTTCCAGAGGGAAATGTGGGGAGAAGAAAGCTGGAAAGGATCTGAGAGGAGCAGAGGGGGGGGGCAAGTGTTGTTGGGATGGACTGTGTAAGAGAAGACTCTAGTTTCAATTTAAAAAATAAGGAAAATACTGAATTGTCACACTTGGTTGCTGGCACAGAATTATTGTTTCTATTCTCACATGGGTCCTTGGTATAACTCAACAATCTTTTATTCTCAGTTCCAGCCATTTTCCACAAATCAGCAAATAAGGAGTTTGAAATTGCCTCACCCACCTCCTAGGAAGTATATATAAATGAAAGCCCAGGTTTGTAAACACAACTCTCTCTCTCTCTCTCTCTCTCCTTAAAAAGGGGTCTTTTTTTCCATGTGTTCCCCTGCTCACCCATTCTTTCCTATTCCCAATCCTTCCCAGTCAGCATACAGCCTCCCCCCATCCCATTTCCTAATCCCCTCCCTAAATGGGCAGGAACTCCCAAGGTGGGCCAACTCAGCATGGCACACCCAATCCAGGCAGGTCTGATTTTCTCATCCCAATATCAAGGCTGGGTTAGACACTCCTCTTCAGGGAATTGGTTCCAAGGTGCCAGTCCATTTTCAGGAACACTGATCCCACTGCTTGAGGCTCTACATACTGTCCATGCTAATTGACAGTTGCCTACCCTTGGCGGGCCTAGCTCTTTGTCCTATGGTTTCCCAGGGACTGTTCTTGATTCAGTGTGCTCTCCAGAGCTCCAGGCAGCTATCTCTGTGGAATTCCTCCTCATATTCCCTATCTCCTTTCTCATAGAGACTCTTCTCCCCTACTCTCCAGCTGTAAGGGGAGCTCAGCCCAGTGCTCACCCATGGATCTCTGCCTCCACCTCCATTCATTGTTGAGTGTAGGTTCTGTGATGACAGAGTAGTTATTCATTTGATTATAGTGGGTGTCCTGTTTAGGTACCCCTTACATTATTGGTTTGGGACATATCCAGGGACATCCTGTGAGTTCTTGAGGTTTCCCTAGCACCTGGTCTCTTTCCAACCCCAAATTAGCTTCCTCTATCAAGATAGCCATCTCTTTTTCTCTCCCTCTTTGTTGCTTCTCTCACTCAACCATCTCCTTCTCTCATGATTTGTTCCCACCTCTCCTTGGTTGCTACCTGTTATGTTCTCAATTTACTAATAAGATCTTCTCTATTTTCTCTTCCTAGGAGAATCCCTAGGTGTCTCACTTAAGTTCCTTTTGACTCCAAGCTGTTCAGGGGTCGTGGTTTGCAGCTTGGGTATTCTTTGCTTTTTTTCTAAGATCCACTTATGAGTGAGTATATCCCATGTTTAACTTCTGAGCTTGTGATACCTCACTCTGGAGGATATTCCCATCTCCTACAGTCAGAAAATCACATTGTGGCCCATTCTTTCCTTCTTTGATCCATGGAGAGGTTTAGGACATTTCTCTCTAACCCCGGGGCTTCCACATGAGATGAATGGAAAAATTCAAACATTGAATGAAAAGAAGGTAGGTCTTTCCCTGTCTCTTTCTTCACTGATCTAGGAGATGGATTTCTAAGACTCACTTTCTCTGAGTTTTACATATATTCATAGATATCCAGACACAAACACACACATTTTCATGAAGAGGTTCTTATAAGCTAATAAAATTGACTCTTTTATTTAATAACAGTTCACCTTAACAGAATGCAAAGAAATACAAATGTTGGTGGAGGTTATTTTTGGCCATTGTGCTTTTATGGTCCCATTGGATAGTTCAGGCTAGTTATCCCAGTAAGGAGAAGTCAATTACCAGCAGTTAACAGTACATAGTTAAATACTGACATCACTTGAAGTGGGACTTTTACAAAATCTCAATCTTTTTATTTCCCAAATTTCTAAATCAGCAAGTCAGCATTGGACCACTTTATAAAGTAGTTTTGATACCCATGAGTTCCAGGCATGCATCCCAGAATTTAAATAGGCAGCAACTGCACCAATGATATTTTCCTCATAAACACCATCTCCACTGGGAGAAATTACTTAGTCATCTGTAGATCAGAAAATCAGACACTTTGATGGCCTAGATTTGGTAGAAAACCTATTCTCTATTTCTCACAGGAAGGCCAAGAAGTATGATGGGATGGAATTCTCCCAGGAAATTACAGTGTTTATTCCTCCCAGATAATCACAAGAATTCATTTTAGTGTTTATTGATGCCCTCAAGGCTGTCATTAACAGGCAGTGTGTTCTGCGTTTTTGCTAAACTCCATCATTTTACTGCAGTGCCTGAAACTTCAGTCTGATAGCTAACATGATGCTCTATGCCTCAGACATCTTACAGATATACAATCAGATTGCAAATTTTCTTTCTAGCCACCAGGGACTCAGCCTTGGGCCCTTATCCCACAAAAGAAGGACAGAGCAGAAAGAATAGAGAACTTGTGAGTTTGCTCACCACAGCTTATTCCTAACCTCCTTGTTTCACTTGGCATAAGGAACAGTGTTCACAGAGATACTTCTTTCTTGAATTTATTTGGAGCTAATAGGTGACAGTCCCTGAGCCCGGGGGCCTATATGAACGACATCTTTTTTTCTTTTTCAAAGTTCTTTTGCTTTATGTCAGAAATAACCTCACATAACTCATTACTTCTCTTTATTGAGTCTAAAATAAAGTTGCATGTCATCGGATAGTTTATGAAGTCATGCACACATGCTCCTAATATGGAAAGCAATAACACAGAGCTTAGGGAACTTAAACATCCAATTGCCCACTACCTCTCCTTGCCTGACAAAGAGGAAAAGGTGGGGAGGGGTAGGATTTAGCTTTCTCTACTGTTTTTAAGTGTGGTATTCGGGGAGATAAGAATGGGGTGGGAGGCAGGAGAATAATTGAAAATAACCATAAGCTGAATAGCTTTGGAAATGTCCAACCATGTTTAGGAGGATTTATGAATATTTAATAAGCAGAGTGATTCATGGATTCCAGGAATGAGTGAGAACGAATCTTGCCTTTGGTACTTGCTATCAACATTTCTAAAATGTGACATTGGCCTAGGGGCCCTGTACATCAGATCCAGGCATAATAAGCACAGCAAATTAACTAGAGCTCCAGAGGGTATGGACCTGGACCAGGAAGTTCTCTTTATTAATGTGTTCAGGGGAAAAGTCACATTGTGATTACATTGTTTCCTTGCAGATAAAGGTGGGAACAGCACTGAAGAAAAACATGCTAAAGACATCTCAAGGCTTTTGGCAGCCAGGTTCATTTCCCTGTGCATTTGGTACAGTTAGAATTTTACATCATCCAAATTACCCACTCCAGGGTTAAAGATGCAGCCTCCTCCCCATTTTCCCATGCTGCCTCTCCCCTCACTCTGACATCTTCTTGGCTCTGGTTGAAACTTTGACACATAAATCTCACTTGTCAAATGATACTGTAAAACAAGACTCCAAGTGTCAGCACATGGTCTGGGGACTCAAGAATAGACTCAGGGACACCTCTGTGGCAATGTAGCAGCTTTCATCTGTCTCTAGACATCTGCAAATAATTTGAAACTGGTTTCCAAGGCAGCTAGCTAGGTTCTTTAGCCTCGTAATGTAGTGGCCAAAAGAGAAAGTGCCAGAGTCCTCAGATCTTAACTCCTAATGAGTAGATAAAACTGTGGGTTTTTAAGACCTGCCTCCAGACCAGAATAGCATTCATCATGTGGTCCAAATCCTCCTTTTACTTGCAAACCTCATCACAGAGCCCTAGCCCATTTAGAGATCATTCCTCTGCTCTTACCCCATTGAGATCCCATTTGTGATCCTACAAATGGCTGTGACCTTGTAAGGACTTCTGAGGGTGTCTTGACATCTAAATCTGAGACCCCTTTTTCTCGCTGGGGGATAAAAACATCTTTGGAGGCAAGATAGGGAAAGAAAACAATAAAAGAAGAGAGAAGCAGGTACCTTCTTGGGCAGCCAAACCTGTAGGATACCTGTGATAACTCCTCATTCTTCAATGTGTAGGACTTTTTATGGAGAATGTTTATGAGTTTGTGAAAATGGTTCCAAGTTCAAGTACATCCATGAAGAGGGAAATCAAGTCAGGGATGACCCAAGAAGAGGGCACCACATGGCCTTTGCTTGGCCAAAGTGCACTCCACCGAGGGTCAGTTTGCCCTCCTGCACGGTGACGATATAATAGCTCCATTGCAAATGTCCCTTTGTTCCTCCCTCTGCACTGCCTCTCTTCCCTCATTTCTTCTTTTTCTTTCTATTTTTTCAGTAGGAAACAAGCAGAAGGAGCCATGCAGAAGAGGCTTTTCTGTGGCTCTACAGAAGATCTACCCATAGGACCCTACAACTGTCTCTCTGTCCCCTTTGAAGTAGTATTTCTTCAGCTTCCTATACTGTGAAACTGGGCCCAGCAAGATGGATAGAGTCCCAGACTGGATTCTGAATGCCATAATGCAAAGAGAATTTAAATCTATCCTTACACATAACAGCTTGAAATAGCCTGAAAGAAACTTCTCAAATTTCACAGTAACCCTCAGCAAGTGTAGAACAATCTATTAACAAGATAAGGTTGACCAGGAGGGGTCCGGAGGGGGAAGGGAGTTGGATCAAGGGGATACATGGAAAAAAAAGATTTCATATGTAAAAATAAATAAAAAAGAACACAAGAAACAACAAAGAAAAAAATGATCAGCTTTGCTGAAGAAAGTATTAAATTATTCTTAATAAAAATGAGAAAATAAAGTATCTTTATGAAGCAAAAGAGTGACCAAAACATATGGAGGCAAAAAATGTAACACTATATAAGTGAGTCATGGGTTTAATTAAAATTATATAAAATTATAGAGTCTGTAATGTGATAACTACAGTTTCCAACTTTTGCAATGTGTTGTGATTGGCTATAATTATAAAATAATATTCACTTGTGTCTCATAGTTTATATTCCTTCTATCAAAGAGTATCTTTAAATCATGCAAGCCTCAGATTTCAGTAAAACTAGATTTGTCCCTGCAGCCTAGGAGCTGGAGAGTTAGTGATTTCAGACAGGCTGAACAGACCCTGGGGTTCTCCTTCTTCCTTATGTATGTTCATCTGCTTTCTACTGCTATCACAAAAGATCTGAGGCTGGGAAATGTATAAATAAGAAAGTTGTATTTGTCTCACAGTGCCAGCATCTGCCCAGGATGCTTACTCCATCTTCCCCAATGGAGTGCATCACACAGTAAGAGTAGCATTGCTTCAAGTCTCTTCCCTCTACACTGCTACTATAGTTGTCATGGGGGCCCATCCCTACCCTTTTTCTGAACCTATTTATCTTCCAATTTACCACCAATACTAGTAGTGTATGAATACGAGATTAAGTTCTTAGCATAAAAATTTCTGAGATGCACATTCAGATCCTCCCAGACTTTCTGCCCCTCTTCTCCAGTTCTGGTTTTTGTGCTCACATACAGTTCACGTCGTCCTGATTTAGCATCCTGCCATTTAGACCCAGAAATCAGCTGTGTTCCCTGCCTCTCATGTGTCCTTTTCTATGCCTGTGCCCATGTCACACTCATGCTTACAAACTCATCTTTGCCCTCATCTGTGTGTGGGGGTCATCACTCTGGCAATTAACTGGCTAAATACTATGTTATGTATACAACCATATAAACATGTCACTAATGAGTTTCCACAAACTCTGAGAAAGCTATCTAAAAGTCAGGTACCCCTCTTTGGAGATGATAAAGCAATTGCTACTCTCCCTTTCCCATCTCTGAATGCAAGTGGTTGCTTTTCTCCCTGGAAAATGGTTACAGTCTAGAGGACTCTCCTGGTGAAGCTCTTGTTCTACAGCTGGAATGGAAGGCTATTTAAAGGCATCCGCTGCCTTCTCTGTTAATATTTTTCACAAACGCTTTGCAAGATGTTTGGATAATACAGTCATCATGCAGACAGATCCACAGGCCTAACTAAGCATGCAAAAATTTTGTAGCCATGTCACAGCAGCCTGGTGCACAAAATGAAAACAACTTCTGTACATGCTTTCCTACAGCACCAGTGTCCCATGTCTCTCACAAGGTCATTTCCAGTTGAGTAAGGTTCTAGCCCTCAACATGATTAGTCTCTCATTGTTCCGTAGAAAATGTACGATGTCTGCTTGACTTGCTCAGTATCATCCTTTCAGGCCCATATAGATCCACTGAGTAGCTCCCATATCTCTCTGACTATAAAAGCCCAAAGGACCAGCTGCACAACAGGCTCATTCCCCCACAATAATTCCACTTGTAGTTGACAACACCATGCATATATGTCTATGTAGCGTTCTCCCTCTCTAGTGTTCTCCTCTTCACAACTTTTCCTTTCACTCATAATAGTGTGCTCTGTCAGCCTGGAACATCTTATGTTCTCATATATATTGCATATCTTCTGCTCCATGACCTTTATACAGGATATTTTCTCAGTTCTTTTTTTTGTAACAAGGAGACCATGAATATTCATAAAGCCAGTAACAAGTGTGGTGGTGCATGCCTGAGTCCCCTGAAGTCTAAGGGATGAGGTAAGAAGACCATGAATTCAAGGCCAGCCTGGTCTACATAGTAAAAACTTTGTCTCAGTATTAAAATAGTAACCATATGAGAGAGTCACAACTCTCTCAATCTTCCTACTTATTCAGAGGATCCTGTTTAATTAAGAGGGTATGTTTAAACACATCAGGGAGGAGGCTGAGAAAGGTGTACTACAGTGTCACAGGGGCTCACAGTGCTGCTTCCCATCAGGATTGTTAGGAAACTAAGCAGTCTTGGGGCCTGGGATAGACAAGAGAAGCTGTTCTCCAAATATTCCTGGCACTAATAGTTTAGTATTTAACTCTGGGTGCATCTGCAAAGGTCTTACAGATGGATTTACCTGGGCTCGTCTTTCACCAGGGCTCAGGAATCTGCACATGGGCCTGGCATCTTTAGGTTAGGCTTCCAGGTGCTTTTGTTAAGAGTCAGTGTTAACCACCATTGCTGTAGAAATCAGAGTATTAAATCAGGTTTCTGTCTCCTGGACCATCCCCTCATTAAGCTCATTAATGTCGCTCCCATCCTTATGTGTCAGTCAGTTAGAATGCCCTTCCTGATTGATTAGCCCTGACAATACACATAACATCAAAACCTACTTCCACCATAGACCTAAAACAAATGAAAATCTATGTTCATCTAAGTTTCTCTAGTGATTTTATTTAAAATTATGGCCAATATCTAGACCTTTTTAGACCGTTTTCCAAAATTTTAGTATATTAACACAATGTACCAAAGAGAAAGAATGGTCTGCTTCCACACAAAACATCATGTGTTCACTGACACTGTGAGAATGGGGCTGCACAAAATGAAATAAACTGGACGTGAAGGGGACAGAAAGCAAATTAGTAGCATCTAGGGCATCATGGAAGGGAGCAGAAGAGAAGGAAGAACAAGCAAACAAAGCTCCCTGAGCAGATAGGCTCACTCAATAGTGTGATAGCTACACAGCCGTGTGCGGTTCTCACACAACTTTGCAATGATGAGTTTCAGCATTCGTAAATTATGTCACAGAAAACCCACTTAAAATTATTCATATAACTGAAGTGGAAAATCAATCGAGGTAACATCTGCATCTTATATGGGATACTTTCTAAGGAAAAAATAAATAAAATTTTATAAAATAATTCCAAAATGAAATACCACTTTTTAGCAGATACTAAACATATGAAACTTAACATTTAAACAATAAGAAAAATAGCATTAAAAATAAAAACCTATAATGTCAGCCTTAATTGCAAATACAATTTAGTCTCATTCACATACATTTACCTTTGCTTACTTAAACCAACTATAAATAATGACACCCCAGTAAGAATTGACAGAATTAATCTTAAGTATTTGTTTCTAAACAACATTCTATACTACAGAATGACATGTCTGTTACAGTTACTAGATAAATGGACCAAAAATAAAGTCCTCAATACAAATTCAACATGGGATGTGGGGTCTACATGAAAAAGAACTCAGAAAATGCTAAAACCAAACCCAGTGCTTAAGGCATCATCTTTGATTGAGACCTATATCAGAAGCAAACAAAAGACATTTAAAAAGGCTTAGTTGTCACCTGAAAAGAGGTGAGGGACATGAATTTGGGAGTGTGGTTATCTCCTTATGCTCAAGAGATACACATTGTGATATATGGAGATAAAATGCCAATGTCTGCAATTTATAAATAGTTCATCAAAAGCATACATATTAATGAGTAAATATACTCATATGTGAACAAACTCATCAAGCTAGATGTGAGGCATATTATATTTAGTGTTGTGCTGATCATTAATTTTTATGTAAAGTTTAAAATATTCAAATTAAAAGTGAAGAGGAAAACAACAGAGAAGGAAAACCCACAACCAAAACAACTATCTGGCCTGTGGAGCAAGACCTACCCAACGCACAAGGCCTATGCAATGCATATGGCCTGGTTGGTGTGGAACAATGCCTACCCAATGCATATTGCCTGGTTGGCATGGAGCAAGACCTGATTGGTGTGAAGCAAGGCCTACATGATGCACATTGCTTGGATGGTGTGGAGTAAGGCCTACCCAATGTACATGGCCTAGTGTATGAAACAAGGCCTATGCAATACACATGGCCTGTTGTGTGGAGTAAGGCCTACCCCAACACACAGTGACACTACAAGAAACAATGCATTCTCTAAGAGTTTGACGGAAGCAGTTAACTTTTTGAGTTGCTGAGCTGGGGGGCTCAGAAGATGCTAGATCACCCATGGCATGGAATTCCATTGTCACTGGCTCAGGGACAGACTACATTTTTTTAAAATAAGAAATCTTCAACTGAAATATTTCAGTTAGAGCAAAAGAAGCAAGCCAGAAAAAAAAAAGTGGTGCGCCTCAAATTCCTTCAGAACAGACGGAAAAGCCCAGGCTCCTTTGGAAACGTGAAGACAAGATTCAAGGGGATTGCTTTGGGAAGTCACATTCATGCCACTAATCAACTTAATAATTAACAGCCATTTGCCACCACTCATATTTACCAAGAATCACAGATAACAGAGCTTACATGTAAGGAACACATCTTAGTGAAAATGTCTCAGCCTTCTTATTTCATGACAGGCATTTGAGAAGGCATGGGTGTCTTTCACCGGCTGGCTACTTCCTCACTGCCATTCTCCATAAAGACCATTCTCCCTGATTTGTGCTGCATGGAAGGATGCCATGAACTTGGTTTTCTAAACCCTCTTATTAAACATCACTCCTCTCACTGGGTGGTGGTGCAGCACACTTTTAATCCTAGGACTTGGGAAACAGAGACAGGCAGATCTCTGTGAGTACAAAGCCAGCTTGGTCCAGAAAGCAAATTTCAAGACAGCTAGAGCTACACAGAGAAACCCTGTCTTAAAAAGAAAATAAAAGGAGAAAGAAAAAGAAGAAATCTCATCTCTTTGGGTTTTTCCCTTCTTTCCTTTTATCTTTTGTCCATTCTTTCTTTTTTTATTATGAAACAAGTCACATTTTCTATCCATGTATATCTTTATTCAAGGTCCCTTCCCCCTCCCACCCCCTCAGGTCATTCTCTCTTTTCCACATCTCCCCATCTACTCCTGAGCATGGGCAGGAGGTCCCAAGGTCATAATGTCCCAATGTCTCAATGTTGCTCAGTTCAGCCTCCGCTCCTGGCAGATCCAGGGTTCTCCCCTCAACATCGAGATTGAGTCAGGTGTTCCTCTAGGGGTAGTGGAATCCAAGGGGTTTCTGATCCCAAGCTGTTCAGTGGTTGTGGTTTGCAGCTTGGACATGCTTTGCTTTTTGCTTTTTGTTTGTTTGCTTGTTTAGAGTCCACTAATGAGTGAGTACATCCCCTGCTTATCTTTCTGGGTTATCTCAGATACCTCACTCAGGAGGATATTCTCCAAAACCATCCATTTGCCTGCAAATTTTAGGATATCATTTTTTCTTACTGCTGATTAGTACTTCATTGTGTAGATGTACCACAGTTTGTTAATCCATTCTTCAGTTGAGGGGCATCTAGGTTGTTTCCAGTTCTTGCTATTATGAATAATGCTGCTATGAACATAATTGAGCTAATGCCATTGGAGTGGGAAAGTGTGTCTTTAGGGTATACACCCAGAAGCAGTATTGCTGGATCCTTGGGGAGATTGATTTTCACTTTTGTGAGAAACAGCAATACTGCATTCCAGAGTGGTTGAAAAAGCTTACATTCCCACCAACAATGGAGGAGTGTTCCCCTTGCTCCACAACCTCTCCAGCATAGGCTGTCATCTGTGTCTTTTATGTTAACCAATCTGACAGGTGTCAGATCGTATCTCAAAGTTGTTTTGATTTGCATTTCTCTGATGGCTAAAGATGATGAGCACTTTTTCAAGTGTCTTTCAGCCATTTGTAATTCTTCTGCTGAGAATTCCCTTTTTAGTTCTGAACCCCATTTTTAATTGGGTTATTCAAGATTTTGGGCTCTAGATTCTTGAGTTCTTTATATATTTTGAAGATCAATCCTCTATCACTTGTAGGGTTGGTGAAAATCTTTTCCCATTCTGTAGGCTGTTGTTTTGTCCTATTGACAATGTCCTTGGCTTTACAGAAGCTTCTTAGTTTCAGGAGATCCCACTTATTGATTGTTGATCTTAGTGTCTGTGCCACTGGTGTTATATTTAGGAAGTGGTCACCTATACCAATTCGTAGAAGGGTATTTCTCACTTTCTTTTCTATCAAGTACAGAGTGGCTCGGTTTATGTTGAGGTCTTTGATCCAATTGGATTTGAGTTTTGTACAGTGTGACAGGCTTGGATCTATTTGCATTTTTCTACACACTACCAACCAGCTATGCCAACACCATTTGTAAAGACACTATCTTTTTTCCATCGAATATTTTGGACCTCTTTGTCCAAGATCTGGTGTTCATAGGTTTTTGGGTTAATGCATGTATCCTCAATGCAATTCCTTTGATCCACAAGTCTGTTTTTATGCCAGTACCAGGCTGTTTTTATTACTGTGGCTCTATAGCATAACTTGAAGTCAGGGATGGTGATGCCTCCTGAGGTTCTTTTGTTGAGAAAAATAGTTTTGGCAATCCAGGCTTTCCTGTAATTCCAAATGAAATTGAGTATTGTTCTTTCAAGGTTCACAAAATATTGTGTTGGGATTTTGATGGGCAGTGCATTGAATCTGTAGATTGCTTTTGGTAGAATTGCCATTTTTACTATATTGATCCTACCTATCATGGATCTTTCCATCTTTCCTATCATGAGAGAGCTTTCCATTTTCTGATATCCTCTTCAATTTTTTTCTTCAGTGATTTAAAATTTTTGTCAAATAGATCTGTTACTTCTTTGGTTATAGTTACTCCAAGGTGTTTAATGCTATTTGCAGCTATTTTAAAGGGTGATTTTTCCCTTATTTCTTTTTCAGCCCTTTTAACTTTAGTAGAAGTCAGTAGAAGGGCTACTGATTTCTTTGAATTAATCATGTATCCTGCTACACTGCTGAAGGTGTTCATCAGCTGTAGAAGTTCCTTGGTAGAATTTTGTGGATCACTTATATATACAATCATATCATCAGCAAATAGAGATAGTTTCACTTCTTCTTTTCCAATTTGTATCCCCTTAATCTCCTTTCATTCTCTTATTGCTTTAGCTAAAACTTTGAGAACTATATTGAATAATAAGGGGAGAGAGGAAATCCTTGTCTATTTCCTGATTTTAGTGGGATTGCTTTGAGTTTTTCTGCATTAAGTTTGATGTTTGCTGTTGGCTTCTTTTAAATCGCCTTTATTATATTGAGATATTTTCTCTGTATTCCTGATCTCTCCAGATTTTTTATCATAAAGGCATGTTGGATTTTGTCAAAGGCTTTTTCAGCATGTACGGATATGGGTATTGGGTTTTTTTTTTTTTTTAGTTTGTTTATATGATGGATGACGTTTACAGCTTTTCATATGTTGAACCATCCCTGCATTTCTGGGAAGAAGCCTACTTGGTTGTGGTAGATGATATTTTTTACATATTGTTGTATATGGTTTGCTAAAATTTTGTTGCGAATTTCAATATTCATGGGGGAAATTGGTCTGCAATTCTCCTTTGTTGTGTCTTTCAGTAGCTGTGAATTCATTTTTGTTAAATTCTAGGAAGACTTTGATTTCTTTCTTAATTTCTTTCTTGACCCAGAGGTGGTTCAGCTGATTGATGTTTCCATGAGTTGGTAGGCTTTCTGTGATTTTTGATGTTTTTGAACTCTAATTTTAAGCCCTGCTGGTCAGATATGATACAAGGGATTATTTCCATTTTTTTTTGTATCTGTTGATATTTGCCTTATGACCAATTATGTGGTCAATTTTAGAGAAAGTTCCATGAGGAGCTGACAAATATGTATATTCCTTTGCTTCTGTATATATTTATTAAATCCATTTGCATCATAACCTCTGTTAGACTCCCTATTTCTCTGGTGAGTCTCTGTGTCATCTATCCAGGGGTGAAAGTATTGAAGTCTCCAACTTATTAGGGTATGAGAATTGATATGGGATTTGAGCTTTAGCAGTGTTTCTTTTACATAGGTAGGTGCCCTTATATTAGGGGCATTAATATTCAGGACTGAAATCTCCTCTTGACCAATTTTTCCTGTGATGAATAAGTAATGTCCACGTTGGTCCCTTTTAATTCCTTTTAGTTTAGAATCTACTTTTTTAGGTATTAGAATGGCAACATCAGCTTCCTTCTTAGGACCATTTGATTTGAAAAACTTTTCCCAATCCTTTACTCTGAGCCTGTGTCTTTGTGGTTGAGGTGTATTTCTTGAATGCAGCAGGAGGAAAGCTTCTGTTTTGTATCTATCTTTTTAGTGTGTGTCTTTTTATAGGTGAGTTGAGTCTATTGATATTAAGGAATATTAATGATCACTGATTGATATTTCCTGCTATTTTTGGTAGTAGCTTGTATGTATTTCCTTTCTCTGGGCTATTCTTCTATGGTATTATTGAAACCATTATCTATGGTTTGTGGTTTCATGGGTGTATTTGAGGTCCTTAGGTTGGAGTTTTCCCTCTAATGCTTTCTGGAGGACCAGATTGGTAGATAGGTATTGTTTCAGTCTGACTTTGTCATGAAATATCTTGTTTACTTCATCTATGGTGATTGGTAATTTCCTGGCTATAGTATTCTAGGTTGGCAGCCATTCTCTTTTAGTGACTGTATAACTTCTGACCAAGCCCTTCTAGCTTTCATCGTTTCCATTAAATAGTCAGGTGCTATTCTGATGAGTCTGTCCTTTTCTTTTGCATCTCTTAAATTTCTTTTTGTTCTTTATGTTTTGTGGCTTGATTATTATGTGGCATGCTGATTTTTTTGAGGTCATATCTATTTGGTGTCTATAAGCTTCTTGTATCTTTATAGGCATTTCCTTCTTCAAGCTAGGAAAGTTTTCTTCTATGATTTTATTGAATACATTATCTGTGCCTTTGAGCTGGTATTCTTCTCCTTCTTCGATTCCTATTATTATCAGGTTATGTCTTTTCATGGTGTCCCAGATTTCCTGAACATTTTGTGTTATGGCTTTTTTGGTTTTAATACTTTCTTTTACTGATGTATCTATTTCAGCTACTGAGTCTTCCACTCCAGAGATTCTCTCTTCCATCTCTTGGATTCTGTTGATTATGCTTGTATCTGTAGTTCCAGCTCTTTTCTTCAGGTTTTCTATTTCCATCTTTGCCTCATTTTGTGTCTTTTTTATTGCTTCTATTTCAGTTTCAATTTATGAAATGTTTCTTTCATTTTTTTCATTAACTTTTTTTGGTTTTCTTTCAAGGATTTGTTCATCTCTTCCAATTTTTTTTGTTTGTATGTTCTTCTATTTCTTTAAGGGAATTTTAAATATCTTCTTTGATAGCTTCAGTGATCTTCATAAAGGTGTTTTTGGTGTTATTTCCTTCTGCTTCCTCTTCATTGCTCTGTTCAGGTCTTGTAATTGTAGAACCACCAGTTTGTTCTGGAGTTGCTTTGTTGTTCTTTATATTATTATATGTACTTTTGCACTGGCATCTGCCCATGGCTTCAGTGGTTCACTATTAGGTGGCTCCTAGTCAGTTGTGGTAAGAGGGCTTGTGTGTCTCCTGTCTTCTCTGAGCAATGAGCCTGCTCGATCTCTGACTCTGATCTGGGCAGGGGTCTGAATTTCAAGGCCTCAGTCCTTCTCTGATGATGAAGTTTGCCCTGAAAGTGGGACCAGCCATGCAATGTCCCCTCTTTTAGGTATGGTTGGAGGAGTCGCTAACAGCCAAACCCTAGTCCTGTATGCTAAGGAATGTCTGGGGTCAAGCATCACAGAGTAACACAACTTTCCAGGCAGGGATTCAGGTGCTGGGGCCTGCTCACCTCACCTCACCTCTGGACCCCATTCTTTCTTTTTTAAGCCTTGAGAAACACAGTGCATCTCACACACCAATTAATAATTTTAACTTTGTTTCTCTGTCCAATGGATTACTTTTAAGAGAACAGAAGTTTATCATACATTGTCAGGGTCAGTATATTATTTTTCCCTTCAAATTCAATAAAATTAAAGCTCACTATCCCCCCCCAAGATGGCAGCAGCTTTCAGAATTTATAAAATCAATGTTTCATGTGCTGCCAAACCAGCCTAAAGCTTCCTCTGATGAGCATCCACAGTCACAGTGTCCTGCCTGCTGATGGCAAGGCTGAAATACAGAACCTTAAATACAACCAAGACTCCTAGGCAGACTCACGTGAACACCTTACTATGTAACATTTCTCATGAATTCCATGCAGTAGCTCAATAGTGCTGGCACGTCCGCAGACACCTTGTGTTAATGCAATAGTCTGTCTTTTGCTCAATCTTGAGCAGTCTCAGATACTTTCTGAATCCCAGCAGACACTACCCTGAACGAGTGGGAAAATGAATCACTCTGATATCATTCCCAGGGAGATGAGCACAGGTTTACTAAACAGCTACGTAGGCATGTGGATTGTAGTTAGACAACCCATATGTAAGTCTTATTCAGCAACTGGGAAGTCAGTCATGACCAGGCACTAGGGAAACATGTTTGCTTTTTTATATTCTGCAAGGTAAAGATCAGGATTTCCTCATTAAGGGTTATGTAGGGTAGTTGCCCACACCCACTACCAGTCCTAAGCTGAATAGTAGATGTGTTTATTTTATTCATAGGTACAGCCAACCACACATGCTAACCCACTCACAGCAGTTTATTGATAGTGGCAAGAAGCAAATGACACAAATTGTGTCTCACGAACTTCTCAGAGACTCTCCCACCTACTGACACCAAGTTGCCTTTAAAATTTTTCTTTCTACATTGTAAACATGCCCAGAATTTGGAAAGTAACAATCAATCAGGTATATTTATTTATCCGATAGTTTTCTGCCAATTTCAAACAGTTGACTACTCAAAGTCAACTCATTGTTTTCCATTTAAAATGTAAAGGTCTATCTAACAGTAGTGTGTGTGTGTGTGTGTGTGTGTGTGTGTGTGTGTGTGTGTTGGGTAATTTATGTCATGTATGTATATGGTGTGTATTTGATATGTACATATACATGTATATGTTTATGGAATGTATTTTGGTTTTTATATGGTAGATGTATGCAGATATAATAAGTATATATGTATGATGTGTGTGCACATGTGTATATACTTATGTATGTGTGTTTGTGAATGTACAAGTCTTCAAGCCTATACTGGTGAGTGCAAAGCAAGCCAGAGCTTTGTACAGAACAGAACAGTTTTATCTCCATCAAGTTTCAAAGAAAATAACTAAATAATGCTGTTACCATTTTGTACATGAAAAATAAAATTATTCTCTGACTACAAGGACACTATGGAGATTCTATTAAAAGGAGGCAACATAGGAACTTCAGAATGCATGCAGAGGAATAGCTTAGGACATGTGGTATGCCTACTCCTCCATCACTTATCATTACTCCATTGCCAAATCTTGTCATGGAACATTTGGGCAGAGAGACCATGTTCCACAGTGAATGAGAATAGGTCACTTACTCTTCTTATGGCCTTAGGCAAATGCTTTAATATCTGGCTGCCTTAATGCTTCTTTCAGCTACTCTTGGGCAGACTATAAAAGATTTGAATTGTAAAATATTTTTAAAAATCATTTGCACAGCTCAGCCTCTAGCACGTACTGAACCATCGCTAAGACTAATTCTTTTCAATTTCTTTCTAATTTGAGACATTCTATTTCCACAATAGTATCTAATTTTCTTTGCAGCACCAATACACTAATCTATTTCACCATCAGAAACTTCCTTGAGAAACGGTGGTATTGTAGGTGTTCAATGGACACTGGTCTAGGAAAATAGATGTGACATGTGCCTGTTCAACCTTCCTATCCCACAGATGAGAAAAGAATAATTTTCATTCCATACATGCTATATCTGGTGACTTCTTTCCACAATAATCACCCACAATAGGAATTATAATTGATTTTATTCTACAAAGAAAGAAAAGAAACTGAAGCTAAAGATAGCCCTGAAATTTCACAAGTTATTAGTGGAGGCAGCAATCAAGTCTGTGAAATTTGACTTTGTACGATCCTATACTTACCAATGTAGTATCTGTCAGGTGTCATAATAATGTACTTACATTACATAGTCAAGTAAGGAATGTAAGAACTGTGGAGAGAAACCATGGACCTTGGGCTCACACTGTGGAGAAGGGAGAGGGTGAACTCAAGGAAGTTTGAAGACATGTCTTAAGGGGCAAACTTGAGTCTGCTAACTTGGGAGTCTGCACATCTCCACACAGCCAACAAGCTGTCTTACTAATCTGCTTTCAATTTTACTTTCTGATCCTTGAAAACAAAAAGGTTTAGGTAGACAGCTGATCTATTTCTTTCCAATTTTGGAATGACTGATAACTAGCTTGGAATGATTGGTTGTTGCTTTCAAAATTCTGGGCATGTTCTCAACGGAGAAAGAAATTTTTAAAGGAAACACACACACACTATACACCATGTAGGGTTAGGCATGGACTGCAACCATGCGGAGGACCTGGAAGACAGAAAGGATACATGACAGCTGGACTTTTATGATGAGGAAAGCTGGGTCAGGGAGACATTCAACAACCTCTCCCACATTTCACAATCAACACTGGATACGGAGGCAGCTGCTGCCATGTAGAGATTGACAGCAGAGTAGAACCACAGCAGTTATGAAGTAGGAGGAGTCTATCCCTATGCAATAGCCCTTCTGACTTAATAACATCATCATCATCATCAGAGAAAGAGGGAGGATGTTATTGCCTTGGTATTTTGATAGTTTTAGAATTTCAAAAGTTGGTTATGGGTGAGAGTAGGCCATAGTTGGGAGCTACAATAGGAGAGAAGTTTGCAATAAGGGTAGTGAAAATGTTCTAGGTGGTATAATGGTCCCACCACAGTAGGTATAGCCTCAGTTCCCACTTCGCTGTACATCTAGAAATAAGTGGAAAAATTTTATGTCTCTTATTACATTATCAAAATGAGTAGCTAAAGGAGAGAAGTATTAGAGTTCTCCTAATACTTCTCCTGTGCTACAGCAAAGCCAGGATGAGTGACAATCTTCCACCCCACTGTACATTGCCTCTAATTTGAGACCTCAGGGGTAGTGATATACCATCTGCTCTTTCTCACAGAGAATAGAAAGCAGAGGCATATCAAGATCCTGGGAAATTCAGAAGCTGTGTAAGATGTTAGCTTCTGATATTGCATGGCTTGAGATACAATCTCCATTCTCCAAAATGGCTCTGGACTAAAGGCTGCTTGTTCTCATGTGTGGTTATGCAAAAGAATAACCAGGCCCAGTATGATCTTGGCTGGATCATTCAGAACTACAGAACAGCCTTCAAATGTGAACAGATCTCCAAATTTGGTAGATAACCTCTTGCTTTCTAACATGTAATAAGGAAAAAGAATAGAATCTTTGGAAATAAAATCTACAGCTGAGATGTCCAAGCCTTATCTCAGTCAGTCCTATCTTTTCTCTCTGTGAGTTGAAATCTTTCCGTTATAGGTCAAAGCTTCCTTACTGACAAAGATAAGCACAATATTAAATGTTTCAGGATGTCTGTTAGGAACATAAGCCCACATATCTGCTGGATTTTAATCTTAAACTCATTTAGAAAATGGAAAATAACAACTCATGCCACACCATTGCTTATGGCTGTGGAGTAAAGCACAACCTAGGGCTAGTTTTTCTTCAAAATGCATTTCCATCCCCTCAAGATAGAATGAGGTTTTCTAAGTAAAATTGAATGCAGTTCTATAAAGGTCAAACTTAATTCTTTTTATTTTAATCCTAACTTTGTAACTTTCCAGAAATACAGAGTTGGGTATGTTGTGCTACGAACCTCATGTTATAGAACTTTTCAACATTTTTTATTGAAAAGTTCTTTTTTAAATACCAACCACTGCTTCCCTTCCCTCCCCTCCTTTCACTCACCCCCCAGCTTCCCCCACTTCCCCATTTACTCCCCAGAGGATAAGACTCCCATAGGGAGTCAACAAACTCTGAGATATCAAGTTGAGGCGCGATCGTGTTTTATAACTTATAATCTCTCTATCTGTATCACCCAGAGTCTGGAACTCCAACTGAATCCTTTGTCCCCATTGACCCTACTTCAAAACCAAAGCTCCAATTCTTCTGTAACATTTAAGCTTATTTGGCAGGACAGTTGATAGAGAAATGTAAGAACTAATATTTGCAAAGCCTTCTATGAAATAAAAGTCTATTGCTGTGTCTAACCCATGGTGTGTGGGCTGCAGGTGTCAGAGTTGATCTGTACTCAGCCCATGGTCCAGAAGAATCAGATGAAGTCAACAAGGTCAGACTGGGGGATACTTGGTTTGACCAAATAGATCAAGAGATGGAGGAGAATTGTATGACAGGAAGACTGGGCCATCAGTGTGACATGAATAGGTGGGTCTAGTGGACAACTAACTCTGCTATGAACCATATTAAGCAGAGGCTTGCATCCCATTCTGAAGAGTTGGACCTTTATTTACTAGGATTTACAGTTGTAATATGCCTATAACTGAAAGCTTAGTCCCCAGTTCAGTGTAGTATTGTGGCCTGCAAGAACCCTTCAGAGGTATGACCTAGTGGGAGGAAGTCAAGCCATAGATAGCACACTGTTAAAGAGTATATCAGGATACTTGCCACCCTCCTCTTTTTGCTTCTCAGCTTCTGCATGATTAGTGAGCACTTTCTACTCTACACTTTCTCCCCTACATGATGTTCCACTCACCAGAAGCCCCAGAGTAATGAAGTCAACTGTCCAGGGACTGAAAATTCTGATCCCATCAGTTAACATAAACATTCCTTTTTTCTAAGCTGTTTGTCTTGGGCATTGTGTTACAGCAATAGAACATTGACAGAATACAACAATATTTCTAGAAAGTGACCGTTGGGTATTAGATTCCTTTGTGGTACTAACTCACCCTGGAAGTAGTACATTTCAGCATATGTCTGGAGGATTAGAACCAACATGGTTTCACTATGAAGAACCAAGGGGATCTTCTTGAATAAATTTAGAATAAAGATCTTTGTCTTATTGGAGGGATGTCCCACAGCCATGCTGTTTGACAAAACCAAGAAGCTTCACTTTCAGAAGAAAATTATGTATTCAGAAATGCAAATTTCCTCTTAAAGAAGTAAATTATCATAAGATGCACCTTGGCTAGATTTGTTAAGCCAAGGGAGAAAAAAAATCTTGAAGTAAATTCATTGTAGTCTTCTTACAAACTGTATTTCCTCACTGTTCCTGAATATTCAGACACATTCAAGGGGGGAAAAATATACATTTTTTGAGAAATGGGGGAAAATAGTTTTCCCCTATTATACAATACAGAACTCTAACTTAAATTAACTTTAAGATCTTTAAAACACTCCCTGGGTGATAGGTCACAAAACAGTCACTAGGAGTAAAGAGTGTTAATGCTTGAATTCCTGAACTAATGCCATTTAGAAAATACTCAAACCTTCTTCTTTAGCATATTATGTAAAAATGTTACAGATTACCTAGCCCAAGTACCTGTACTTAAGATTTTTCTAATTTTAAAATTTTCTTCCCCATGAACCTGAGAGTTTAATAAGGAGAATAAAGAGATTATTTGATAAAAACCAAACACATCGCAAGATTGTATTTTACTATTCCCTTTTGTAATATGAGACATGCCTTTTTAAAAATTGTCTAACAAATGAGAAAATCTTATGACATAAATGATCATTAGCTTATTCGAAGCAGAAACTTTCCTATATTACAATTTAGGTGAACACACAACAGAGCTTGGTTTTGTTTTCTTTATGAGGAATTATCATGGTATTGACCTGCCGTGAGATATGTTTTAAATGATGTTTATTTTGTGAGAATCACTTACAAAACAGAGAAGGTTTAAGAAAAGGTGAAGGGGTAAGGTTGCAGCACGCTGGAGCATTTCTAAACAAAACCTCCTGTCCCACATGCCACACGTCCGAAAACCGTGCCACCAGACCAGACACTGCATCACCAGTCCATAAACCTCGTCACCAGTCCGGAAACCGTGTCACCAGTCTGGAACCCTCGCAAGAGGTCCCAGCCCTGCGTAAGAGAACACCGGCTTCCTGTCTCCAGTCCTCTCCCTGGGCGGTCTACTTCCAAGCTCGTTCTCATTGACCACGCCCCTCCCTGTCTCGGCACTCCGCTGCTATCAATCCACTCTGATGTTCCACTACATCTCCCCCTTTTGTCTAAATAAGAAGGTTCTAAACTAAGTATGAGCCACATACTATAGGGATCATCATAAGGTGGTGTCTGGGGAAGAGAAAGGTATTAACATAAGTGAGGTCAAACTACTGCTAGCAGATAACAAATACAAGGTGTAATTTAATGTCTAGAATGTTGATACGAGGAGATGCACAGGAATTGCTTCAAAGCTGCTTATCTCGAACAATAAAGTCCTAATACCTGAGTGTCTTTGCTGAGATAAGAAGTAATAACAACCTCAACTATCCAGTCTTCAACACCGTCAAGACCTGAGAAGGAAAATATATACCTGAAGTTGGAAGCATGATGAAGTAGCTTCCAAAATTTAGGAGAAGACAATGACAGTTAACTACCTGGACAGTCATCCACCACTTCTCTGTACAACGGGAGCATACATCCTCATGGTTACTGGCCTATGATATCTGACAAGTCTCCATAGAAGCAGGGTATTTTTTGCTAAGACCGTCTTATCCTGTCTAGGCAGTCTTCAGCAGTCTCTACTACCTTCATCCTGCTCATCCATATCGGACAGAGAGTACGCTGACAGCAGTCAGGGCAAATGCCATCCTTTGCCCTTCAGGCCATTATTCACCAAACAAGACAATATCTTTGCAAGATATCTGTGATACTCAACACCACCTTGAGAAAGGAATGGTCCTGCCAGGAGCGGTCATGTCTCTCAAGGCGAAATTCTAGATAACAAAATCTTGAATGCCATATTCTCTCAGTCTATGATGTGGTTGAAGACTCCTATCTATTGGGTGTATTCTAACATGTTCCCGAAAAGCCTGAGTATCCTGACTGTTAGGTGGCAAATCTGAGTAACCATAATCTGCAATCCCAAACCAAGAAAGTGAAGTTAATATTGTAAAAATAGGCATTCCAAAAAATGAGTGTACAGCTCCTCCAAATAATTTCAAGTATAACAATCTTATGAATATTGACCAAAATATACATTTTGTATCAAATGACAACTGTATCCTAACTATATATCAACAGATGGCTTCCCAACGTTGGGCACAAACACCCACATAAAGCCTAAGAAAGTTTAAAATGGTTTTATGAATTGTGTATTTGAATTGATTTATGGTACAGAGACAGCGCGTCTGCGGCAAACAGCTTAAACTCATATGTTTCACAAAAGGATTGGCACAAGTGTGATTGGTTTAAGGTTTTTGCTTAAACTGAACAGAAAGGAAACAGTTAAAAACGGTTTTTCTGGTAGCAGCATTTTCTGAGTCCACACTGGTGGCTGGCAGGCAGCAGCAGAGCGGCGCAAGCTTATCTGCCATACTGAAACCTGGCCAAAAGGGGCGGGGTCAGCACTTAAAGTGATACAGACATTTTAAAAGCTCTTTGGGTTAGAAAATGATTAAGAATTCTCAATAAAACAGATTTAGACTCTCAAAACCTCGAAACACAGTACAATGAATGTAAAATACACATAGGCTTCAGAGAGAGAGAGAGAAATAAAGAAAAAAGGATGAAGAAAACCCTTTAAGAAAGAGAAATAGAAATAAAGATTTTTTTTAAAAAGGCCACGTAAAGATGACAAATAAACAGAGAGTCTGGATTATGTTTGTTTTGTTTTCTTTTAATTTTTTAACTTTTAATGAGCTAATTGCAGAGAGACAATTGATTGCTAAGGCTACTAAGTTAAAACAATACTTATATTTTAAAGATGTCTTGACATTAAATTCTGTTTATAAGAATATGTTACTTGGGAAAAGAGTTTCTGCTTTTGTCTCCACAGAAGATCAAAACCTGTGGATTGGTTCTAGGCAAATGTGGTTCCATTTGACAAGGCCACCTGAATGAACATTCTCAGCTTCCAAGAAGCCAGTTGAGATGATCCAGCTTCAAAACCCCATAACATCATCGTCCTTTGACAGCAGGAAGTAGTAAAAGAAAGAAAGCTTCGTCCAATTTCCCAAAAATATTACTTATTAATGTTTGTTTTCATTATAAATGGTTAATGGTCATAGTCAATTTCTTTAAAAAAAATTGGAGGAGGAGGATATGATATAGGAATGATTAGAAAAGATAAGTGAATTTTGCTTTATTGATACAAACTTAAGGTCAATTTTGTTATGATTTATGTATTTTTCTACTCTTGATTAAGGTATGATGCTGATGTAACTCATTTAAAATTGTAATGTGTAATTGAAAAATGTGGATTAATAGTCATCTATGATAAGGAAACTTATAGTCATGTTAGTTAGGTTTTTGTAGGTATACAAAGATATATTTCAGTTAGATAGGTAGTCTTCAAACACTTCAAAGACATGCAGAATATGGCAATTAAGATATTTTAAGAACTTAGACTTTTCTGGACAGTGAGACAGGTCTGTTCCTGGCAGCACCAATGTATTTCAGGAAAAGAATGGGCATTGAAGAAACTTCATGTGGAATTTACTTTGTGGCAACAGTTAGCCACTGGACAAGAAACTGTTCTGGTATTGACTGCTTGATAGTATGCTGTATAAACTGGACATGCAGGTTCCATAGGAAAGTGACCTCTGAACTTTGGCAGAACTAGCCGAGATGGTCCTTCAGGTTCCTGCTTTGCAGAAAACATTGACAAACATCCTTCTGGACATAAGCAGAAGCGACTGATGGATTGTGTCAGATTTCCTGCATCACTGAAAGGTTTGCCAGAGACTTTGGGCTATAAAGGCTGAAGATAGATGCCTCAACGTAACAAAGGAACTTTGGATGACTGTCCAGGCAGACAGGTGTCATCTCTGTCATTTTCTAGACTTTGGAAGTTGCTTGCACTTCCTGTTTATTTGCATAATAATATATACTTCTGTGGTCTTTGATGTGGTTGAAGGTTTAATAATTATAAGTATATTATTTTTAGTTTAAAAGGTATATTAGATATGAAACTTTAGACTCACAATGATAAGGTAGATAATGTAATATTCTCTTTAATTTTGTGAATACAAATAGACTGGATATTGTGACTGTAATTCCTATTTGAGAGCTGTTTTGTTGTAATTTTGCTATATGGAAATTGAAACCTTCCTTTTTAATTAGACAGGAAAGAGGAAATGTGGTAGAATGTTTTCTGTATGATGTAAATAAAGAACTGTTTGGGCCCATGCAAGGCACCGTAGAAGTGGGTGGAGAATCAGAGGCAGTCAGGCAGATAGAAGGGTGGAGTTAAGTCAGTTGCCCTCCGACCCCCAAGAGGAACAGACTTGTAGAGGTACTGGCCAGTCACAGGCTGGGAGCCACATGGTGGGCAAATCAATAGAAATGGGTTGAATTAAGATGAAAGAGCTAGCTAATAATGTGCTTAAGGTATGGGCCAAACAGTTTAAAGTAATATAAACGTCTGATTCATTTCTTTGGGGTCTGAAAGCTGCCGCGCGCGTGCGCCAGGTTCCAAACCCCCGCTGCGGACCGGGTTCCGGGCCGCCACTGCAGGTCAGGTTACAAACTCCAGGTTGCAAACCTCCCGGACCCAAAACGGTCTGGGGAAAACATAATACAACAAGGAATCTTCTTTGTGTTTTCTTTTTCATAATCCTCTAGAACTTTCATAGCTACTAAAATAGCGTTGCTTTGGGACTCAAATACATGTTGTGGTGAGGAGGTCATGGCATAGGAGGAGAAGTCAGCACTGTAGGGAGCTCAATGTGGGAGGCAGATGAACTTCCCCTGTTGTAAAGATTTCTGACCCTGTCTGGGCCAGAGGTCAGACCTGCCCACAGTGGCTTTTACCCCCACAAAGTGACTTGGCTGCTTATATTAATTTCATCCTGCTTGGCCTATGTCTCAGGCACATTGGCAGCTAGCTCCTTCATCTTAATCAACCTATTTCCATGAATCTACCTGCCACATGGCTGTGGCCCATGACCTATACCTGTAGTCCTACATGTTTCTTCTTTAGCGGCTGGATGGAATCTGTCTGACTCAACACACCTCTCACCTGAAACTCAATTTCCCTGCCTACTTCTACAACACCTACACAGGCCAAAACAATTCTCTTTTTCACAGAATAATTTTTCACTGCATACAGACATTCCCATCACACTTCTTCTTTTCTGTCTAATCAAAAAGAAGGTTTCAGTTTCAACATAGCAAAATTACATATAACAAAATAGCTATCAAGCAAGAATTACAGCTACAATACCTAGTCTGCTTGTAAATAACAAAATTAAAGAAAATAGTCTATTGTCTACCTTATTCTTATGAGTCTAAAGTTTCATATTTAATATACCTTTTAAAATAACAGAAAAACTATATCTATAATTATTAAATCTTCAACTACATCAAAGACCACAGAAGGATATAGTATTACCCAAATAAACAGAAAGTACAAGCAACTTCAAATTCTAGAAGTGACAGAGATGACACCTGTCTGCCTGGACAGTCACCCAAAGTTCCTGTGTGATGTTGGAGCACCATCTTCAACCTAAAGGCCTAGTGTCCCTGGCTTACCTTTCAGTGATGCAGGAAATCTGGCAGAATTCATCAGTCGCTTCTCCTTGTGTCCTGAGGGATGCCTGGAAATTTTCTCTGCAGAGTAGGACCTTGAAGGACCATCTCGGCTTGTTCTGTTGAAGTTCAGAGGTCAGTTTCCTATGGAACCTGAATATCCAGTTTATACAGCATACTATCAATCAGTCAATACAAGTTTCTTGTCCAGTGGCTAACTGTTGCCACAAAGTAAATTCCACATGAAGTCTCTTCAGTGCCCATCATTCTCTTGTAATACATTGGTACTGCCAGGAACAGACCTATCTCACTGTCCAGAAAAGTCTAAGTTCTTAAGATATTTTAAAATGCCATATTCTATAGGTCTTTGAAGTGTTTGAAGACTACACATCTAATTAAAATATATCTTTGTATACCAACAAAAATCTAACAAACATGACTATAAGTTTGGTTATCATAGATTGCTATTAATCTGCATTTCTTAATTGCACATTACAATTTTAAATGAGTTACATAAACATACCATAAACAAGAGTAGAAAATTACATAAAGCATAACAAAATTGACCTTAAATTTGTATCAATAAACCAAAATCGATTTATCTTTTAAAATTATTCCTATATTATATTCTCCCCCTTTTTTAAAGAGATTGATTGTGAATATTATCCATTTATAATAAAAACAAATGTTTATAACTAATATTTTGGGAATTTGGGTGTAGTTTTCTTTCTTTTACTATTTCCTGCTGACTAAGGGGCATTGGCAATATCATGGGATCCTGAGGCTAGGTCATCTTGACTGGTATCTGGGAAGCTGATCTTCCCATTAGAGAATTTTCAGGTAGCCTTGGCAAATAAAACCATATTTACCTGGAAACAATCTACAGGTTTTGATCTTCTGTGGAAGCAAAAGCAGAAATTCATTTACAAAGCAATATATCCTTATAAACAGATTTCAAAGTCAAGATATTTTTAAAATATTTATGTTTGTTTAATTTAGCAGCCCTTGCAATCAATTGTCTTTCTGAAGTTAGCTCATTAAGAGTAAAAAAATTAAAAGAAAACACAATAATAATCATAATCCAGATTCTTTGCGTATTTTCTATCTCTACATAGCTTAGTATATTTTTCTACTCTATTTCTCTATTTTAGGGACTTTCTCTGCCCTCTTTCTTTTTGTTCTGAAGCCTGTATATGTTTTATACACATTGGATCCCATTTAGAGGTATTCTTCATCTAATCTATTTCATTGTGTATCCTTAAATAACTCTACAAACAGAAAAAAGCTTTTAAAATGCTAGTATCAGGGCTGGAGAGATGGCTCAGTGGTTAAGAGCACTGACTGTTCTTCTGGAGGACTTGAGTTCGATTCCCAGCATCCACATGGCAGCTAAAAACAGTCTGTGATTCCAAGATCTGACACCCTTTCAAGTTATACATGCAGGCAAAACACCAATTCACATAAAAATAAAAAAAATAAAAAAATAAAATGCTAGTATTGCTTTGATTGCTGACTCCACCCCTTTTGGTGGCTTTCCAACACAACAGAGGTACCTGAGCCAAGCTTACAGAGCAGACCAAAGAAAACGCTCCTAACAAAAACCCATTTTTGACTCTGTTTCCTTTCTGTTCAATATAAGCAGAAAGCTTAAATAAATCACACTTATACAAAATCTCCTGTGAGTGTTCCAGGAGTCAGCATTTAGCTGCCTGCCACTGACCTTCCATTTTTAAATTCAAGCCCAAACACTGTGGTGTCTCTATATCAAGGCACAATTCAGATATATGATTCAGAAAGCCGTTTTTGGCTCTTTTTCGATACTATAGAATGCTTTGTAAGCTCTTTAACCAATGTAAAGTCAATAAAGTGGTGAACAAATTTACTTCACTGGAAGTTGGTTTTGACAAAATTTCCGATAGGACTTCTTCCTTGGATGAGAGTTCTAAGGAAACACAAGACCAGTACAGGCTTTACATTGATGATAAAATTAAGAAACTTGCTAATTATGTTGATGAAGGGAATAGGAGAATTTTTGACTCTATGAAATCATTAGAAGGATTGTCTACCCAGGATAGTCAGACCCTGGAAAAAACTATGGCTTCTGAATTTCAAGACCATGAGGATCATATCACAATATTGGAAAGAGACTTTGAGGTGCTACCTACCCAGAACTTTCTCCTAAGGGATATTATGGTAGGGAAGATGTTCTACCTAAAGTAGTCACCATAAAGGGATTACCCCTATCCACTGGCACTATTCCTGGTCACAGTAGAGACAAAGAAATTACATGGGAAGGCACCAGACTGCTTAGAATATAATTATGAACCCATTCAGATGACAGATATCAAAGATATTAAGAAAGCGATATTGTCACACAGCATTCCATCATCATATGTTAAGCAGTTTCTAAACTCATGGTTGACACAGAATTGGGTTAATTCCCAATGACTGGATACAGCTGACAGCCACAGTGTTGGACCATAGCCAACACTTGCAATGGAGGAATTGGCTTAGGGAAGAGGCTTGAGCCATAGAATTTTAGGGTCAGTTTAGGGGTGTTAACATCTCCAAAGAACAAATCCTTGGTGAAGGCCAGTTTCCTGATGTGACAGTTCAGATAATTTATGATGAATACACCTTATTGCTGTGCTGTACTGCTGCCTTAAATGCTTGGGAAAAGATTTTAGATCCAGGACAGAAAACTGAGCCATATACCAAGGTCAGACAAGGTTTGAAGGAGCCTTATACTGACTTTCTACAGAGGTTAACTCAAGCTGTACATAGACCAGCGTTGAATCCAGGAGTTAGGTGCAGGAGATGTGGCAAAAGCTGGCACTGGACAAATGAACATAGGTCCACAAGTGACAAAGAAGGCAACCTTTTACCATCGGAAAATGCATCACGGGGATTCCCCCAGGAAGCTCCCACAAAATAGACCTCAAAGCAAAAAAACGTTCAGTCATATCCAGTCACGTGTGCTCTACTCTAGGGTATTTCATGTTGTAGAAAGCTGAGTTGCGTTCACTTGCTTCCTTGTTTGCTTGCTTTGTTTTGCTTTGTATCTGACTGTGCCTTCTGTTTTATGAGGAGTCTTTCACTTCATTTTGACAATGAAGGGTGGTTCTTTCTGTACCTTGTCATGCATGCAAACAACATCCTCCAGCACACACATGAAGCGCACACTGATAATTCGTTCCTAAAAGGCAAAGACATAATATCTGCGTATTTACCAAAGGAAATCGGGACCACATGAGCAACAGTAAAAATCACATCAAGAAAACCAGGCACACGCCAGACTGAAGAGAGACCTTCTGTGGACCCTAAAAAGAGGAGAGTACCAAATGCAGAGATGATGATGATGGCCCTACTGGCCTGTCATCTGACTTCCTAGTGTGTTTCAAGGAACTAGCCAAAAAGACCTCCTGACTGTCCCATTGTACTCTGTTCAGTTGGTCCTTCAACTGATGCTGCCTCCACTGGACATTTTACTCGATTGCCTTGATGGCCTCACACTTCACCCGCACAGCTCAATTTGACCTCAAGGCTCAGCTAACCTGGGTGCTTGATTCTGCTGTCTGACTCCATTTGCTCTTGAACTCCAGCAGAGGTTTCCTTGTGTTCCTATCATTTTCTGCTTCTTTCATCTTTCTTTGGCCTTTGAACCATTCTCTTATGTTCAGACACACACACACATACTTATATACATATGATATATATTGCTATCCAATGTATAATATTTGAGAGTTAACAGTAGTCAAGATTGGAATCCAAGAACCTGTTCTGCCAATGGTTAACTATCAAGAGGAGTTGGAATTACTCAGAAAATTGCAGCCAACGACACCAAGGTATCTTGGTTAGCCAATAAATTCTGATGTTATGGGAGGATACAAATGCATCCATCTGTTTCTGACATTGCTTGCTTTCTTTTTTTGCCCCTTTCCATCAATGACACCTGCCTCTTCCAGTCAACAGTGAGTCTCTAGAGGTCAGGAACTGCGTGTACCTGGCACCTGGAACATCAGATGGAGGAGCTGCTTTCTAGACAAATGACAGTCTTTAATTCTTTAGACACTACCACAGTTAAAAAATCTAGCAGTCAGGATTCCCCATGGCTCTGGATTCTGCTATAGAGAAAAGCTGGGATCTTCCCTTAAGCCAAAACAGAATAAAGAGAACTGATCCATTGCATGGAAGAAAGGCATGGGCTAACTTAACCAACAGGTGTTGCCATCTCAGGATAGGGCTCCCTGCCCTAAATAGCCTGCTTCCTGGTGTTTTACTGTCAGAACTTCATTCCTTAGGGTCTACTTCTTGTAACAGTCCCCTATTAAAATGAAAATGCCAAGGGCCTTGTCAGCAGACACCTTGCTTATTAGCTCACAGGAGCTGACAGCATGTGCAGCCTGTTGGGAAATCGGTATCCAGGGAGATGAAGAAATGAGTACGGGGCAGGTTGAGGGCAGCTGATTGTCTCCTTGGCCTCGGCACCAGACCATCCAAACACTGTTACTTTCTACTCCAGTCCAGTTATTGGGTCTCTTTCTGGACTCCTCTCTGCTTCCTTTTTCTCATGTTCTCAGGTGAGATACACACAGTTGTGAGGGACATTGGCAGTTTATTACAGAGTAAAGTAAAACATTCTCAGGAGGCAACAGTAGACAATGGAGGGACATCTTCCTGCTTAGCTGATTGGGTTTAGCTTTCAGAGAAAGGACAGGGAATGTCCTTATTCTTTGCCAGAAAGCTCCCAGATGGATAGACATTTTACATGGTTCATATACATCTCTGCAAATGACCCTACAAGCAGTATAGAACTCCATAGCCCTACTCAAGAATGGTGATAGAGGATCCCCTTTCTCCTGACCAGCAATCAGAGATGTGCCATTTTGGAATTTTGCTTTATTAGCTGGTCATTCTAAGATAGGGGTCCATCTAAATGGCTTCCAAACCTGCTAATATCTAACTATCAACCTGACAGTCTTATTGTGCTTAGGACTAGGATTAAAAAAAATTAAGATTTTTTTCATGGTCGTTTATCTTTTAAATTAATATAGTTCCTGAGTTTTTGAGCCTCAGCTATGTACCTCATTATTAAATTAACAAGTTAGGAGCCAAGGGCTGGGAAGACAGCTCAATTATTGGAGTACCTGCCCAATAAATTCAGAACCTGAATTCAATCCCAGGACCCACAAAGAAAAGTTGAATGTGATGTCATGTGTTTGTAATCCCAGGGCAGAGGAAGTGCAAATAAGTAGAATCCTGGGATTTTCTGGTCAGTCATTCTAGCCTACCTGATGAGCTCTAGGCTAGTGAGTTATATTATCTCAAAGGATAAGGCAGACCATACTCCTGAGGAGTGACACATGAGATTGACCCCTGGTCTACATACATACCACAACCCTATCACTCCACCACCCCACCATGCCACCTCCCCATCACCCACCAGCTGCAGCTATGAACTCCATTGTTGATCTTTTAAGCCACACATAATTATCCCTTCCATTTCTCTCTAAAAGCCAAAAGCTTTGGGCTGAACCTGGAAGAATAGCCTCTAATTCAGCTGCTCCAGAGGCCGAATAGGGAGGCTAGCAAGTCCAAGATGTGTCTGGGCTACAAGATGAGCCCAGGGCCAGCTAGGGAATTTAACAACACCTTGTCTCAAATTTAAAGAGTAAGATAAGAGTATAGCTTTGCATGTGGGAGATCCTGCATTTAGTCCCTGAGAACTGACAAAAGGAAAATATCCTTTGAGGCTAGAGGTGTAGCTTTGTGGCCAAGCAAGAGGCCCCAGTTAGACTCCAGTACCACAGAAGTAAACATAAATGAATCAAAACCTCCATTTCTTAAGAATTTTAAAAACTGTTTTCTGAAATCGTTGCTGTTGGTCTATGCCTTTCTGGAATGCCACAGCTACAGAAAGCTGCTGAGTCTCCTGTTTGTATGCGTAATCTCCATCACCACGGAAGAGATAAATGGCACTCTGAATTGAGTAAGATTGCCTGAACAGATTTCAAATATTTGGGGTTCAAAAAAAATGTTCTGCCAAAACATTTTCTTTCTTCTCCATTTTTCTTAAACCTGTGTTTATTTCAAGGAGCATTAAACCCATGTGTTTTTAATGCATTTACACTCAGTTCACTAAAATGCCACTTCCCTAACAGTCCTTAGCATCCAAGAGGCCCAGAAGACCTTTGGACTTTGAGCCTGAAGGTGTGTTGTGGTCAGCCAAAACATAGCACTGTCTAGAGTGGCCCATGCTCAGCCCCTTTCACCATCTGTAAAGAAAGGACATCCAAGACCTAGCATGGTAAATCCATACCCTGCCGGTTGGTTAAAAGTCCTTACCATTTTAGCACTGTGGTCAGAACTGTTAGGTAAGAAGTCTGGTATAGAGCAAGTCCAGTGTGTCTGCATGTTACATTTTTTTCCATACATGACACAGGCACTTAGGAGCTAATCTTGTTTAATAGCATGGGCTACTCACTCAGGGCCACAAAATAACGAAAATCAAAAGCAAAGCCTGGCATCTCTGATTTCATTTCCTGTCTGTCTCTTTGCTTTGGCTGAAGACACAGAGGGGCGAGGACTTGACCTTCATCTTTCCTCCTGAGGCACTGGAAGCACTCATGTTCTCAACCACAGAACAGAGCATATCCCAGATGAGGACAATTGTCTATGAAAGCAAGGCCTCACTGGGGAAGATGTGAGTATCTCCACCAAACTTGATTACCTAGGTTAATCATTTCAAGGAGAAGGATTTCTTCAGACTGCCTTACAGAAACAGAGGAAGATCACCCAGACCACACTTTCCCCAGGACTGCTGGGTTGCACATACCTCTTGTCCTCTGCTTCAAGTCTTCTTCAGCCTTAGCCTAAGGCTCACTTCAGTATCAGGAGGACAAACTTGGACTCTCTGGGCCCTTTCTTTGTTCCTCTTTTCAGTGAATAACAAAAGGTTTGTCGAGGCTGCCACAGTCCATCCAGACTTTCATCTAAAAAACTCTGATTGCATATTCAGAAGCTGAAGCCACAAGCTGACTTCCCGGGAAACAGACTGTAACCTACTCTGCTAACCAGGAGCTGAAGTGCCCAACTGTCCAGAGCAGGTTCAAAGAGCATAGGCAGGAGCTCTGGCCAAATGGGAGTCTCTATCTCACATTGAATTTAATACACCACATCCTTTTCTCTAGCTACAAATAAAACTTGCCCATATGGTGGGTGACATCCTTTGAACTCATACTAGATCATGTAACTGTCCAATTTATAAATCATCTTGCTCAATCAAGCTGCTAAGCTTCACTATGAAGTCTTTCCAGTGAACATATTGACATGACTCCACCTCTGCCTTTGCAAATCTCGATAATGCTGAAAATGTTAAGTCCAAATGGTTTCACTAAATATCAATACTCAGACTGAGGTGGCCACTTGCTAATAATGTCTCATGTGTTGAATTTTGCAAGATACGTGGTGGTGGTGGGATATAGATCAGATCCTTTCAGAAGTTAATACTGACCTGGTGAATAAAATGTCTTAGCAAGTAGCAAAGTGTACTCATGACCCACCATCTACCAGCTTTGATCTGGATCTTTTTACCCACTGGATGTGACTAATTCCAGAAAGGTTTGGATGCAGAAGCAATTGTAAGAAGCATGGCAGGTATTGGTAGACAAGCTTGGAACACACTTTCCAAAACAAATATTTCTTTCTGTTTGTATCCAGTAGTTATCTATTATATTGGGATTCTATTGGGTTAAACTCCAAATCACTGAAATCTTAGAATACTACTGTTTTTCTCTACTTCACAGTCAAGGGAAAGGTCCTGTTTCTATGGGGTTACAGATGCAGAGGTGGGACATGTGAGGGCATCAGGAGCTACCCAACCTCAGCATTAGGAAAGAATCATTTGGCCCAACTTCAGTCAATACTATCAGGCAAAACAATGTGTTCCAGTTTCTCCAAATGTGAGTCACAGATGGAACACGATACCCAGACACAGTCTAGCTAGTGCTGACGGCTGGTCTGTCTGTCCTCTTTCAAGCTGTCTATGACAAAGCCTTGATTTTACTATTTTCCAAACTCACTCATTATGTGGTCACCCCACTGTGCTGTTGCCTCATGTTAAGCTTTCAGTTGACAAACATACTTGCCTCATTTCCTTGTGTTCCCATTTCTTAAACCTCACTAGGCCCAGAGTGGCCTCTCCATGTCTTCTGGCTCCTCCTTGGCCACCTGTTGGGATGCAGTTCTCATCTCCAAAAATCTGATTGCCATTGCCCTTACTGTTTTTCTCATGTTGGTTAGGAGATGTTTTTCCCTCTCTGCTGCTGCTGTGCTGTCTGGTATTGCCAGTGCTCAACTCAGGGAACTTTTTTCACTTTTGGTCTTATCCCAGAAGAATGCTCTGGGAAGACATGCTACTTCTTGAGGTTTTCTCTCTCTCTCTTCTCTCTCTTTCTCTCTCTCTCTCTGTCTGTCTGTCTGTCTGTCTCTCTCTCTGTCTGTCTGTCTGTCTGTCTGTCTCTCTCTCTTTCTCTCTCTCTCTCTCTCTCTCTCTCTCTCTCTCTCTCTCTCTCTCTCACACACACACACACACACACACACACACTCACACACACACACTTTAAGTTTCCTGGTCAAAAGTGTTCCAGTGTGGAAATTTCCATTATTCCGTGAGAATTTCTGGCTGATACCCAAACAAATCACCCAAATCCAAGGTATGTCTGATGTGCAGCATTTATTTCTTGACAGAATTATTCAGTGATAACGAGCCGCCCTTTCTGCAGTTTCCCTTGTGCCCAGATCTGACTCTACCTTGTCACTGAAAATTACAAACAAGAAGTAATTCTTCCCTCCCGCCCTGTTGTTTTCTTCAGCATCCCACCAAGCCTCTAAGCTGGAGTTTCTGACTGGCCCCACCTTGTGGAGGTCTAGTCTAAGAAGCCGGGGCTGCTGAGAGTTCAAGTGTGCAGCAGCCGTGTCATGGCCGGACGGCAGCATTTCCCAGCATTCCTCCCCATTCCTTCTTCCTGCCTTCTCTTTTCCCATGTTCCAGAGCCTTGAGGAGGGGTTGATGCAGATGTTTATCTATGGCTGACCACTCAATTGCTTGTCCTCAACACTTCAAACAGCACTACATCTCTAGGTAACTGTTATGCAATAAGAAACCTCTGTGACCAAGGTTGGGAGAAGCACATACCTGTGGATAAAAATAAACATAGCTATTTAGAAGGCAGTTTGACCGTGTGATCAATCTAGGCTCTTCCCTAAAGCCTATGAGTTCTCTAGCCATAGGTATCATGTCCTTTAGGTGAATGTAAGGTCCATTTATCAAAGCAGTGGGTTGTGAGATAACCTGGAGAGTGGAGAGTGATTTAAATGTGTGTAAGTATCGTTCCTGAGTTACTATTATGCAGCTTCTTCACTGAAACACGTGCAATGAGTCAAGTCTCATGTACAGCAATCCAGGACCCAGATGTACTCTGCATTTATTGTAAAATGTCTTTGCCTTCCTACAGTAGATTGACAAAGTCCCATGATTGATTACATCTAATTACATCTAATTAATTTTAGGCAACCAGAGTGTGTCCTTTACTCAGGAACACCATGCCTCACATAGCTGGAGCAGGTGTTTAAGGGACAAACCTTTTCCTTTTTACCTTCTTAGCCTGGTCTTAGGAATTATAATCATAAATACTTGTCATCAAAGGTCAGGTGGGAAAAGATATTGTATTTATCTTACTGTCAACCAACCAAGAAAAAATAAACAGAAAGAAAAAAATAAATCAGTATCTTGTGTAAAGCTTAGAGCACCAAGCCTAAAACCATAAATGTATTTATCATTAATAGAATATGACTTAGCCCTTTGCCCTCTGGCAATGTTAGGATCTGGTCTCTACTGCTCCGAATAACCGCTCTCTTGTGTAGAGTACTGAGACATGGGTAGGAGTTGGATGGTCCTGGTTTTTTCACCTGTTTGCTTCTGCCTTTTTCACAGATATGTGCAGAAGTCATTATCATAGAAATTTCATGTGTTTTTATCACACTAAAGGAGACCTCAGGCTCATTAGTACCAATAGTCACACCCAGTTTCCCCTTGACTTCCCAATTACATAGTCTTAGTTTGTCAACCACAAATAGACTTTCTCTAGAAATAGATTTTTATATTCTAGATGATTTTTACTAATGTAATTGAGCTATGTGTGAGGTTTGTTGGACTAGCTTCTTTCACTTAGCATAATATATTCAAGATTCATCCACATCATACATTTGTTGGTGCTTCAGTTCTTTTCATTTCAAAGGAACAGAGCACTGAAAGTACATACCATGTTGGTTCCTCTGTTAACTGGCTTGGAGTGGCCTTCAATTTCACACTATTACTGCAAGTGTTGCTATAAGTCATTCGTGCACACACAGTTATAAGGAGATAGATGTTTTATTTCTCTTTGACATATGTTTAGTAAAATCGGTATGTCATGTGATCAGTAGTTGCTATGAGTAACTGCCAAATAATTTCCAAGTTGGGAACAAGTTGAATGGTTTAACATCCAGACATTCTGAGAATGCTTGCCACTGCCTTTTCTACTTCATCTGTATTAAAGGACATAAAGTGGTATATAATGACACGTTTGTGTTCATATAGTTACTAATAGCATAAACATTTTTCTGCGTTTATTGGCCATATATTTCTTGCCATCCCCTATAAAATAAAGAAATTTACATATATAACATTGATTACAAAAAAATTCACAAACTGAAAAATTTTTGAACTATTTTATGTTTGTTTCCTTATTTCTATTTATCATTTTTCAGACACACTTGAAGACAGCAAAGGAGGAAGTAACCCGGGTTCCATTGACTGTTGCTTTCCTTTGGACATTTGAGAACTCTCCTATGTGAGCTCAGAGTACTGCATCATTGACTACCAACACATTGCGTCAACAGACCATGTGACATGGATTTAAGCCCATATCCATTGCTATTAAGTTAGGCAGAACAGTCAGTGTTTCTTCTAGGCTGAGATGAGTTGTCTGAGAGATCCCGGCTGGTCATAAACTGTGAAGGAAAGAGGAGAGCATTCTTGCCCTTTAGCTTCATTAAAAGAACGTTTAACAGAATAGAAAAAGCAAACAAGCTTCCTTGTCTTTAAATACAACACTAAGTGGTAGAGGAAGAGCCTCCCTGACTGTAAAGCCAGTCATCCAGCAGCGTCTTTCCTGCAGCTGCACTGGGATCCATGTCCTGTCCTGTGGTCACATGTGGAAGGAGTCTCCAGACTGGCTCAACTGGGGTTCAGTTAAACCTCCTCATCTAATTTACTCTTTGTACCAGATGACTGAATGTTTTCTTTGGCACTTCTGAGATAGGACCTAAGATCTGTTCTTTATAAAAGTCTCCAAGGGATCCTGAAAAGCAGACCCTCTGTGAACTACACTTGGGAGCCCTGTCCTCTAACCACCATCTTCAGTATTGAGGGGTCTTTAGAACTGAAAATCAACTTTGCTTTGCAAATTAGGATTAAAATGTCTTGACTTGAGAGACGCTTCATATTTGCCACACTTTTCCTTTACGGGCTCGCTGTCAAGACCATCTCTTAGCTCTTATCCTCTTGCTCTCTCAACCTGGCTGTCCAATGCCATGCTGCATCACACCAAGAGACTGCACTGCTTGCTCTACGTGACCTGAGATTGTAGGAAACGGCTTTCTTCCTGTTCTATCATTGCCCATGCTTGCCTATGTTTTGTCCATCATGAAAGGGCCATACTAGATGCTTTGATCTTGTTCTAGACACCCTGATGTCCAGAACTATGAAAAATATATGTTGCCCTTTTTAAATTAAATTACATTTGGTGGTCTGGGGTTGAACATTGTCTTCCAGGATGAATTTTAACCTAATTTTGGCCATTAACAAATTTGCCAAAAAAAAAAAAAAACCTAGTGTTAAAGTTAACATTGCAGGAAGTGCTGATTTGCATATTCAACCCTCTGGGATCGAACAATGAATAGCTCAGACAAATTCTGGCCACAAACGCTTCAATTCTAGTAGGAAGAGAAACCATAACAATAAATATACACACACTGTATAGACTTACAGGCAAATAAGATTAGGGAATTATAAGAGGATTGTATTCTGTTCCATTATAAATAATTGTCCTGCCTACTGGTTTAATAAAAACACTGACTGGCCAAAAGCAGACAGGAAATGTGGGTGGAGATACCAGACTAAGAAAACTCTGGGAACATCTCAGAGCAGGGCAGAGACACCACAGACAAGGTGAAGAGATGCAGCAGACACAGAGGAAAGAGCTGAAACGCTGCTCTAAGAAAAAGTATCGAGCCATATGGCTGAACAAGAATCACGGGTTGGGTTAAGATGAAGGAGTTAACAAGTTATATGCCTGGGCCCTAGGTCAACCAGCATAAAATTAATATAAGTGTCTGCATATCATTACACATCTGCTAGTCTGTGGGTCTCTGGGTCTGCAGGTCTGGACCATGGCTAGGCCAGCTAGTCTGGGCCAGAAACCTAATATAACAGGTAATGGCCAGGAAGGCAGGTTTTATGTTAACTGTCATTAAGAAGAATCTGGCTAAGATGATGTGAGATGTTTTTTAAGCTATAGGCCAAACAACATATAACTAATATAAGACTTTGTGTGATTATTTAAGAATACTTGTCCAGATCTCAGGGCTAGGCTGGGCCCCAAACCTCTTATTACACTAAGAAATGATGTCATAAAGAGAGAATAGAAACATAGAAAAGCTGAAGGAGTGAAAACACAAATGATATTAAGCAAGTGCAAAGGCCCTGAGGTGGCAGTGAGGTTGGCCTTTTCTGAGAAGCTGATTTGGGTGAGGAGGTCCAGATTGGGTGTGTAGAAATGGACAGGGCCAGGCAGAGTATGGGCTTTGGCTTTTACCTCTAAATGTTGGAAAGACCTTAGGTTTAGTAAGCTGGGTATGATCTGCTCTCTGGCTTCTGTGGGAAGAATTAAGATTAACACAAAGACAGGAAGATAAGACTGTCAAGGTCAGGGCTGCTTGGACAAGAACAACCCCAGTGGAGAACCAAAATATGGGTAAATGGGGGAGATAATGTGAGGGCTGAGTTTTTAGGACTTGCTGGTGTCTAGATACAAGGAAGAATGATGCCAGGAATGATCTGATGACCTTTGAGTAGTGAGGACACTTTGAGTAAGTTTTGCTGAGGAACCCAGAGTCAAGTCAGTTACATCAGTTAAGTTTATGGCCCCATCACTGAAGCCAGAGTATGTTGTTGAGATTAACCTTAAATGACCCCCATCCCATTACAAAGGCAAGCAGAAGGGAAGCTAGCAGATAGGCGTGCAGTTACTGGAAGGGTCTACCTTAATGAGCCTCCTCAAGTCTGCCAGTCCTCAGATAGCTTAGTTCTTTCTTCCCTGGACCCATGATCAGTGACAGAGAGTACCATGTCTGTCTACATGCTGCCATGTCCCCACAATGACGACAATGGGCTAGAACTCTGAAAGTGAAAGACAGCCTCAGTGAAAATATTTCCCTTTACGAGAGTTGCCATGGTCATGGTATCTTCACAGCAACAGAAACCCTCACTAAAATACTCGTTATCTAATCTCCTTATTTTATCTAATTGAGGATAGAAGGAAGAAAAGAAAGAAGAATGGGAGAAAAGAAGACAAAGGAGAGAAGAAGGGATGGAGCCAACTCTCCATACAATCTACACTACATGCTGCAGAAAGAAGGAAAACCGGTATAAATTTCCCCTAAAGACAGAGAAGGGAAAATCTATGAGAAATAGGAGAACATACATTTCAGATAAATAAGGAAATTATTTTCTGATTTTAATTGTCTAAAAATGAAACAGTCTTTATTATCCACAAATACATTTCACATTTCATTATCTAAGTAATTGTCAAACTGGAGGAGCCCCTCAAGGACAAATAGACACAATGGTTGGAGCAGGAAGGCAGCTCAGCCTGACAAAGGGGAAGGAAGATCAAGAGGCAAGTCCTGGAGGCCACAGTCACAGCAGCTCCAAGCTCACTTGCAGAGGATATTAGGCACCCCAGACTAACCGGGTAATAAGAAGGGCCATGACTTGCTCAAGATAATGAAACTCATAGGCAACCATACGATGTCTGGTTACAATATTAATATTGAGATGACCATGATATTTGTGAAGACTAGATAAATGAGGGTTCATTGGGGTTCAGCAGTGTCACATACAGGTTCAAGTGTTAAAACTTCTAGCCTCTGAGAATTTGTGGCCAGCCTGTGGAGATGATAACACCTTAAGAGCTGTACCAATGGAGGAAAGGTAGGTTGGCAAGGAAATGAGCCTGGTTCCTTCCTCTCTATCATTGCTTCTTTGATACCATGAAGTGAACATGCCTCTTTGGGAATACACAGTCACAGGTCCAAAACCACAGAGTCAGATGACTGTGAGCTGAAACCTCTGAGCCATAATCAACTCTTCTTCTGTCAAGGTGACTACCTTTGACGTCTGTCACAATGAAGAAAGCTGGCACACAGGTCACTTGGGTTTATGATACCCCACTGGTAAGCACGTGCAGCAGAAGGATCCATGTTGTCAGTTCCTCAGTCACACTGGCTCAGATTCACTTTCTCAAAGGTGACTAAGTTGCATAAAATTATGTAACTGCCCTGCTGCTTTTACAACTAGGCTTTAATGCCCATTACTACAGACTGAGAAATGGTGAAGCTCAAATGAGGAAGAGAAGAGAGGCAGACACTGTGGTCTGGATTTCCTAAAGACTGTCAAGAAGTAGATTTGGATTTAGCAAAAAAAAAATTAAATTTTAAAAGCAGCCATGGGGAATATTGGGTAAAAACAAGTGCCATGCATACCTCATGATTTTAGTTCTCTCTCTCTCTCTCTCTCTCTCTCTCTCTCTCTCTCTCTCTCTCTCTCTCCCTCTCTCTCTCTCCACACATCAACATCAAACATACAATCACACATGTACATCACACAATACACAGCTACATCTATACATCAGCATCACACACATACACACCTCCATAAATCAACATCACACACATGCGCATTACATATACATACAATCACACTTGCACATCACACAATACACAGATACAGTTTCACATCCTTACATATCACCATCACACACAGACTCTCACACATGCACATTGCACACACACACAATTATATATGCACTCTACACACATACACAGATACAGTTACACATCAGTATCACACACATACACACATCCAGGAATAAATATCACACACACACTCTTACACACGGACATTACACATCCACCACACACATACACTTACATTTGCATATTACACATGCACATAAATCCTCATTCACACATTAACATCACACATACACACACATTCACACATACACATCTACTGCACATAAGATTTGCAGATCTGTTCTAGACTGGCTAACTGGAGAACTGCCTATCTCTTCCTCCTCAGCTCTGGGCTTACAGGAACAGGCTCCTATACCTGGCTTTTCTATGGATGATGAGAATCTGAACGCAAACCCTCATGTCTGCACATGTTTCTAGCCCATGTCTCTTCACTCTGGACATAACACTAAGTGTATGACAAGCACAAGAAAAATGACAAGCTGCCTCCAAGCTCAGGGTGAGGCAGAGACTCACTGAGAAGACAATGCAATACTTACTGTGTCCTCCATGGCAAAGGGCACTCACAGTATTTAACTAAATAAACATACACTATGTGAAATTCTAGGATGTTATTACTGTCAGGATAGTGATGAGGATGAATTATATTCATGTAATGTTTTAAAAATGCTAAGTCACTTTTACAGAACTATGTTCAAAACTGTGACCACAACACTTTGAAGCAGTTAGTTAATTTTCTTCTCTTTTCATAGGTCAGAGAAACAAAAAGAGAATAAGAAGCTGATTCCAAAGCCAGGGTTCCTTTCTAGCCCAGGAAGCTTCTGCAGACATATGCCTGGCCTTGGGCTGGCACTGAGAAGTGATAAGATTCCAAATTAGCCCAGTCAGAATGGCTATACTACCAACCATTCAGCAACAAATGCCCAAAACTTCTATTTAAAGGTTGTTATGATTCTGTTATGTTAGTATTTTGTTATGATTAAAAAACCAACTGGGTTTCTCATTTGTAACCATCATAACCAACTGAAGTCTCTTGAGGATTTCCAAATGTAAGCATTGCAAGATTTTCCTGCCTCTGTGTGTTATCATGACTATTTAAAGCATAGAAAGATTCATTACATGTCTGTATTATCTGAGAATCAATAATCTTTATAATGGTCTGTCCTTGTTAAATAATAGAATGGTTAACTGTGAGCATTTTTTAAGTTTTCCATTTTATTATTATTTATAAAAAAAGAACTTAGAAAAGACAAACTCCACCTAGGGGACATGTAGAATAAATAACAGAGCATATGCACAATGAAAGATCGGTTCTGGTTTGTAGGAGGTCCTTTGCTCACAGTTAAGCACTGGGGGAACCTGGAATGTTAGCACACAGGAATGCTTACCTGTTATCTTCTCAGAAGGCTGGAAGTGGACATGCATTCTATCCTAGTAACCTTTGCTTTGCCTGAAAACACACAGGCCTCTCCCAGACCCATGCCCTAAGCTTGTATTTCTGTCTATCTATAGAAGGGGTTACATATACTTTACAGAGTTTAATGTTGTCACATCCAGTCTTCATTTAGTTTAGTTTGTTCCTCAAAGAGATTTATTTATGGTTTATTGTGCATACAGGACTGAGTTGAATACCACCAGAAAAGTTTTCATTAAATTGTGCTATGCTTAAATATGTCTAAAATAAATCACTCAGGATCAGATTCCTAAAATCAACATCAGCTACTTAGTAGTGTTGAATAGAACTACATTCTTGCTTCCTGAAGATTGTCACTCTGCTGGCCACAGAGATCACAGGAATCACTTCACTGTCTTACAACTGTATCGTAATGATTACAAGGTATCTATATTGAAAATAGCTATTGGCATAGAAAGATATTGATAACAACACAAATGACATGTATCAGCAATGTAAAGAAAAATATATGTGGTATATATGTGTGTATTGGTCCATTTTCTGATGCTATACTATAATACCTGAGATTGAAACTTCCAGAGAACAGGAAATTTTTCTTAAATTTCTGGAAGTAGAAAAACCTGAGTTCACGATCTGGCATCTAGTGATGGCCTCTGGCTATGTCGTCATCACATGAAGAAAGAAGAATGATAAGAGAGAACCAATTTTTTCAATCAAAAGACACCTAACCCTACTCATAAGAGAGACTCCTTTATGACTGAGGCACCTTGGGAAGTTCCCTTTCCACTGAATATTCTCACACTGATGTTGCCTGGGTTCTGGTGAGGTCATATCAAAAGCCTTGCAGTGTGCCTGCCAGAGAAAGGTCTAAAAAGCTAAGTAAGCAGAGGCTACTCTCTGGTAGTGCAATTATGAAGATTGTTTTTCTGTTTGTCTCTTTGCTGTGTTTTTTAAGGTTCTACACTGAAGAAGTCTTACTCTTGAAAGAGGAGGTATAAGAGTTGCTTTAAATTACAAAACTAACAACTTTGTATCAACAAAAGTTCCGGTCTATTTGCAAAAGTCTCAAATGGGACCCAAGCAAGATCCAGTTACCAAGATGTTAAAAACGGTCTGGCCCAGAATGAGTCATTGATGACACCAGAGGCATGACTTCCCTGTGGATCTCTTCAGTGTCCACTGAGCCATTGGATGGCCTGTCTCTCTACCAATTTCTCTGCAAAATCTCCAATCTTTCTACCACCAAATAACACTTAGATACAAGTTAAAGTCTCTCTAGAAAAAAATGAATCTTTTTAACTTTACATCATTAATTCTTTACTAAGACAAAATGCAAATTAAAAAATGTGGGACTAAGACATTTAAACACTCAATGGCTCTAAAGTTATGCATTATTTGTACTTGGGTGAGAAGAAGGTGGGAAGTTTAATTATCCACAAAACTCTTTCCTGTCATGGTGAACGAATCAACCACACTGTAGCACTGAGCCAAGTGTAAAGCACCATGACTTTTATAAGGCCATAAACTTAAGGAGTGCAAAGAAATACTTTCAAATTTTTCTATAGTTTCCATTTTTAATAATTTGTTTTAAAGTCCCTTGTAATAGCGATACCATCCTGTGAACCCATAACTTAAGCAGTCAGCTTCAGTAAAATAAAGTGATTTCCTTAGCACATAAAATACTTCCATAGATTGAAAGGACAGGCTCTCTTTAGAAATCATTATGAATGGGCCTTAATTCTGAAGAAGAAAATCTGTGGTGGGGCTTTCTAATTTCTAATTTTTTTTCCATGGTGGGAGGAGTTCAAGAATTTTTACACTAAATTTCATGTTTCAATCTGTCACATTTTCTCTGCTTATAGAAACAAGGGCTTCCTTCTGGACGTTCTGCCTCTATTAAGACTTTATGATGCTCATCATTCAAGTGATTAAAAAGTTACAATGTCCCTTTAAAAGAAACATTTTGGAGATGGTCTATTAAATACTTAATATATATCAAAACCCTTTTTGCCTCCATAAAAAGCTTGTAAGCCTCCCAGGAATAGCAATTTCATTCTAGAATATTCTACAGATTGTTTCCAAGGCTGAATAAAAACATTTTACATTTCCTCCATCCCCTTGACACTTTTTCAAATAGTGGCCACAAATTTCCACCCTGAGAGGTGTGGAAAGGAAAGAGCCTGGAATGGCGCTGAGAACCAAGAGGCAGGTCCAGAGTAGTAGGAAACCCCAGTCCCGAGGCTAGTGAGAGCTGAATCTCTCAAAGCAAAAACCACCTGTCTTTCTTCTTGTCCAGACTGTTTCCACAAGGACCTGGAGGAGACCAGCCTTGGGCATGAATGCAACTCCATGTCATCTGGGAAGACATTAAACAATGCATCCCAGCCTTACATGCCTTTCCTGACACAAAGCAGCTCCACCAGCAAGCTTCTTAGGAATTACAGCAGCTGGGAATGTGTCTGCCTATGAGTTAAGGGAGCTTTAAGTTTTCCAAAGCTAGAAATATATTCTGAGATGTGGATACTTTATAAAGCTTAGGAAAAATTGGAATCCAAGTATCTACCATATGGCTCTTTTGGAAGTTAAATGTAGTTAATGGGAGAAACCAACCCACTCTGGAAGGACAATGCTTAATAATAAATGCCAAGAGAATGTTTAAACATGGAGAATTATTGAGAAGAAATGTAAACTTATACAAAATCTCACTACTCAGAGAAAGAATAAGATATTTTTATGTTTTTCTCTTGCCTCCTGAACTTTAGGTGGGATTTTACTCATCTTCTTTACATTTTAGGAATAAGTCATAGATAGGGAACTAAAACTGAGTGTTTCTCTTTTGTCTTATCCAAGAACTCCATTTCTCTGAGTCAGAGGACTCCATCTGGAGTCAGGCCTTGGCTAAAATCAACACTCATACATAATGCTGTTGATTCAGCTACTGACATGGCATCACATCTGAATACTGATCCCTTTTCTCTTAGTTCCATGGACTACATCTAGCCATTGGTGCTACCACATGCCTGGGAGCTTAGAACCCCACATAGGCAATAGTGGTGACTCTCCTTGAGCAGGTATCCAGACTTTTAGACCCTACTCCACAGGCTTACTCATTCTTCTCTGCTCCAAGATCATATGCTCTGACATATTCTAGGTATATTCATATTTCATTCATGAAGCCCTGAGATCATTTGCTTAATAGCAAATTAATTCTATTATATTGATATATGATCATTTGTTTAGATCTCTTACAAGACATTAAAACTACCACTTTTATATCCATAATATCATAATAATTATAATGAACACCATTGTTCTTGTGTCTTTAAGTACATCTTAGATTGCTTTCTCAAATTAGAATTACTAAAGTACCATGTCTGAACCTTTTAAAGAACTTCTGTACCCAAGGCCAAGATGCTTAGAATAATCTAGACAGTAGTACATGTGGAAAAATGCCAACCCCTTCAACCTCTTAAGAGTATTCAATGTTATCATAAAAAATAAACTTTGATAATTGTGTACTTCAGAATGATAATGCATTATTTTAATTTGTATTGCATACATGTCTTTATTTGGTGATGCATTTATTTCCAAGGAAAGTGTTCTTATGTGCCCTATACAGCTGGGCTTAGTTTGATTTTCTCCAGTATCTCAATCAAACCCTGGAAATACTATAATACTAAATGCTCTGGAGTAGTGTATGTACCAGTTCTATAGCATTCTCTATTAGCTGAGGTGACTGAACTAATGGTTTTGAATTCTAAAAAATTAGTTTTGAAATTCTTAGGTATTCTAGGTTTTATTTTTTCTCTTTTCTTTTAAACTACTCATTAGAGTTTTTTTTTCATTTTTTAGCTTTTTATTAAGATAAAAGGCAGGAATTACTGGCCACCCAATAGGAAAAATTCTATCAATTCACAGAGAAATCAGAAACTCAGCATTTAAATTTTGGAGATTCTGCTACTTTAACAAGTTCTGTGACCAGAGAAAGCAAAGCTATGCTCAGAACCATTAGGATCAATACAGTCAGCCTGTGAGTGTGGGGACTCCAGTCTTCTTATCAATGCTCAGTTGTTATAGTTTAGGTTTGGAAATCTTCCAAAGGCTCCGGTTCTAATGACTTAGTCCTCTGCCATGTGCTATTTGAAGGTGGCAGAAACTACAAGGGTAGAGACTATGTTTCTTAAAGTGTAGCCTAGGGACATAGTGGAAGGGTTTATGTCAGAGGAAGAATGCCCTTGGAGGGAACTATGGGTCACTAACCTTTTCTTTCATCCCCAGACATGAAGTGAGAGGGTTGCTTCCACCAAGTGCTATCCTGTCTTGCTGCAGGCCAAAGGAATGGGGCTGACTGACTTGTACAGACTGAAACCTTCAAAACTGTGAGCCAACCATACCTTTCATACTTACTATTAGCTAATGTTTCTGTTGCTTTGATAAAACACCATGAGCAATAGCAACTTGGAGAGGGGAGAGATTACTTGAGGTTACTGCCCTCGAAGGATAAAGGTCCATCATGTCTGAGATGCAGGCATGGCGCTAGAATAGCCTACAGCATGTATCTTAAACTGCAATAGGGGACAGAAAAGCAACTCTAAATGACATGAGTCCTTAAACCCTCAAGCCTCTTCCAGCAAGGCTATGCTTCTAAATTTCCCAAACAGTGCCACCAACTGGGGACCAACTATTCAAATGCCTAAGATGATGGGGGCACATTTCTCATTCAAACCACCACATTTCACTCCTTGTCCCCAATATGCTTGTGGCCACATCATAATGAGAAACTCATTTAGACCAATTTTAAAAGTACTCATAGTCTTTCACAGTCACATACTGTTTACAAGTCCAAAATCCAAAGTTGAGACTCAAGGAAATCTCTTAATTGTAACCCCCTATCAAGTCAAGAAACAAATTACATACTTCTAATATACAATGGCACAGAATATGCATTGCCATTTCAAAAGGAATGAAGGGGAGCATAATGAGAAAATGCTGGATCAAAGCAAGCCCCAAACTCAGCAGGGCAAACACCAAGTCTTTTAGTTGCCTGTCTGACGTCAAAAGGCTTAGTTGGCCCCGCCCCTTCAACTTCTCAGCAAAACTTGTATGTTTCTCTTTTGGGCTGGGACCACATCCTGTGTGTGCCTCTTCGTGGCAGATTTCTCCTAACTCTCTGGCTTCTAGAACATTTCGGGGTCTCCAATGCAGTCCAAGCTTCATCTCAACATCTTATTGCAATGGCATCCCGAGTCTCTTGCCCTTTCAGAGCCTACATGCAGAGACTCCTTTGCCACATCATTCCTGACATCAGTGGCTCTCTGAACACAAGGAGACACCACATAAACAACATGGCCAAGTTCCACTGTCAGCCTGGGACAGACCCTGGCTCTCTTGAATCACAAATTTGTAGTATTTTCTGTTTGTTGTTTGTGCCTAGAAACAGAAAATACCTTGGGCTTTCTTCCTTTCCCTAGCTGGATGGTTACCTGAGCAGGGTCTTGCCCTGAGGACATCCTTCCCTTATTCCAGTGCTGATCCTGCCTCTACTTGATCCCTCTTTCACCACCATCTCTGGCTGCAACATTACATTTCCTGATCCTCTTTTTCTCTTCAAACTGTGTATTTTGTATCGTTTGCCCCACTTGCTTGATTTTTATTATAGACTTGCATCAGAGTGATTATTAGTAACTGTGTGATAGAGACAATATTACACCATCTTGAAATCTCCTCTGCCAAAGAAATTAGTCTTTAGGCCCAGATCAGACTAAGAGGTGAGTGACACTCTGCCCAGGCCAAGCAGAGACCACAGTCTCTGAAATCCAGCCTGGGGAACAGCCCTGGAAACCCCACCCTCACCCAGATCCACCCAAAATTCAAGCTAGCAGGGAAACCACCTGCAGGCCCAAACACCCCAGCAAAACCCAGCCTGTTGGACACTCCAGCTCCAAAATCCTGCCCTATTCCCAACCTATGCCATCACCCAGTGACCTCAGAAACCTCAGCAACAACCAGAAATCCACAGACTCTTAGCCTATAGCAGATTAAGAGAGTTCCTCAGTTCCTAGTGGATCAAGAACAGCTACATAAGACTCTAAGTTTCTCAGAACCTACTAGATTAAAAGTAGCTTCATGAAACCCACAGACTGTCAGCACTTACTGGAGTAAGAGGGATCACTGAAACACATAAACACTACCTCCAAGTGGACCAAGAACCCAAGGTGTACCAAGAGAGGCTTCCTGAGACACAGATACACACAGAACAGATTGAAACAAAATCAGAAAAATCCTTTAGTGAACCAAGGAAGCAATGAGCAGACTCCAGTGCAAGAATACATAAAGAACAATATGGTACCACTAGAAGACTCTGGCGGTTCTACAACATCAAGACCTGAACATGACAGTGCAGAAGAAGCAGAAGGAAATGGCTTTAAAAACAACTTTATAAAAATAATAGAAGCCTAAAAATAGTATATAAAAAAATTCCTTAAAGAAATAGAAAAAATACAAACAAAAAATTAAAGAGATTAACAAATCCCTGAAAGAAAATAAAGAAAACTAAGCAAAAGAAATAAAACAGGTGAAGGAAACATATCAAGATTTAAAAATTGAAATAGCAAAGAGGAAGACACAAACTGAGGTAATGTTGGAAATAGAAAATCTGAAGAAATGAACTGGAACTACAGATGCAAGCATGACCAACATGATGGAAGAGAGAATCTCTGGAGTGCAAGATTCAATCGTAGAAATAGATATGTTAGTCAAAAAAAAAAAAAGCCACTAAAACCAAAATAGTCATAAGAAAAAACGCCCAGGAAATTTGGGACATCATGAAAAAAACCAAACCTTAGAATAATTGGAATTGAAGAAAGAGAAGAATACCAACTCAAGGGCACAGAAAATATATTTAACAAAATCATAGAAGAAAATCTTCCCAATTTAGAGAAGAAAATGCCTATAAAGATATAAGAAGCTTACAGAACACCAAATAGACTAGACCCCCTCAAAAAAGTTTGCTCATCACATAATAATCATGCCACTAAAACTATAGAACAAAATAAAAATACTAAGAGCTGCAAAGAAAAATGGCCAATTACCTATAAAGGCAGAACCATCAAGATAATACCAGATAGCTCAGTGGAAACAATGAAAGCAAGAAGGTCCTGGTCAGATGTTATACAGACACTAAAAGATCGTGGTTGCCAGCCCAGACTACTATCCCCAGCAAAACTATCAATCACCATAGACGGAGTAAACAAGATATTTCACCACAAAACCAAATTTAAAAAATACCTATTCACAAATCGAGCCCTACAGAAAGCACTAGAGGGAAATCTTCAAACTAAGGAAACCAGATACACCCAAGAAACCATAAGCAATAGATAATTCCACAGGAAAAAAAAAACCCAAAGAAGAAAAGCACACACATACTACCAACAAAAATAACAGGAAATAACAATCACTGGTCATTAATGTCACTTAATATCAATGGACTCAATTCACCTATAAAAAGACACACACTAACATAATGGATACAAAAACAGAATCCATCTTTCTACTGCATACAAGAGACACACCTCAACTTCAAAGACAGACACAGGCCAGAGTAAAGGGTTGGGAAAAGACCTTCCAATAAAACAGTCCTAAGAAACAAGCTGGTATAGCCATTCTAATATCTAACAAAATAGACTTTAAACGAAAATCAATCAAAAGAGACCAGGACCAACATTACATATTCATTCTCAGAAAGAAAAAAAACACCAAGATGATGTCTCTATCCTGAGCATTTATGCCCCCAACACAAAGGCATCTACATATGTAAAAGAAATACTACTAAAGCTTAAACCTCATATTAAAAACTATACATTAATAGTGAGAAACTTCAATATCCCACTCTTACCAATGGTAGATCTTCCAGACAGAAGCTCAACAGAGAAATAACTGATCTAACAGATGTTATGACCCAAATGAACTTAAGAGATATATGTATAGAACTTTTCACCAAAACACAAGGGAATATACATGTTTCTCACTACCCCATGAACTTTATCTAAAATTGACCACATACTTGATAATAAAGGAAATATCAGTAGATACAAGAAGTGGGAATAACTCCTTGTGTTATATCAGACCATCATGGTCTAAAGTTAGATTTCAACACAACAAAAATTATAGAAAGCCTACAAATTCATAAAAACTGAAAATCTCTCCGTTGAACCACCTCTGAGTCAAGTTAATAAAGAAATCAAAGACTTCTTAGATTTCAATGAAAACAAATGCACAATATATCAAAACTTATGAGACACAATGAAAGCAGTGCTAAAAGGAAAATTTATAGTACTAGATGCTTATATGATGATCCTAGAAAAATCTCACACCAGATGCTTAACAGCACAGCTGAAAGCATTGAAATAATTAGAAGCACCTAGAAAGAGTAGAAGGCAGGAAATAATCAAACACAGGACTGAAATCAATACAATTGAAACTAAGAGAACAATACAAAGAATCAAAGAATCAAAGAGTTAGTTCTTTGAGAAAGTCAACAAGATAGATAAACCCTTATCCAAAATAACCAAAAGGCAGAGATTAACCTAATCAGAAATGAAAAGGGGGGCATAACAACAGATAGCCATGCAATCCGGAGAATCTGGATTAGGTCATACTACAAAAATCTATATTCCACTAAATTGGAAAACCTAAAAGAAATGGACAGCTTCCTACACAGATACCACATACCAAATTAAAGCAAGACCAAAAAAATGACCTAAATAGACCTATAACCCCGGAAATTGAAGCTGTTAATAAAAGTTTCCTAAGCAAGAAAAGCCTAGGGAAAGATGGTTTCACTGCAGAATTCTACCAGACATTTAAAGAACTAATACAAATACTCCTCAAACTGATCCATACAATAGAAACCAAAGAAACATTGCTGAACTCTTTTTATGAGGCTACAATCACCCTGATACCCAAGCCACTCAAAGATGCAACAAAGAAAGAGAATTGCAGACAGATCTCCCCCATGAACATTGATGCAAAAATACTCAATAAAATACTGGCAAACTTAATTCAACAACATATCAAAAAAAACATATACCATGATCAAGTAGGCTTCATCCCAGAGATGCAGGGATGGTTCAACATACAAAAACCTGTGAATGTCATCCATCATATAAACAACCTGAAATTAAAAAAAAACACATGATCATCTCCATAGATGCTGAAAGAGCCTTTGATATAATCCAACACTCCTTCATAATAAAAGTCCTGGAGAGATCAGGAACACAGGGAAAATATCTAAATATAATAACGCCAAGAGCCAACATCAAACTAAATGGAGAGGAACACAAAGAAATCCCACTAAAATCTGGAACAAAACAAGGTTGTCCTCTCTCCCCTTTTATCTACTAAACAGAACAAAAGGAGATTAAGGAAATAAAAATTAGAAAGGAAGTCAAATTATCTCTATTTGCAGATGATATGATAGTATATATAAGTGACCACCAAAAATCTACCAGGGTACTCCTACAGCTGATAAACACCTTTAGCAATGTAGCAGGGTACAAGATTAGATTAAAAAAAAATCAATAGCCTTCCTATACACAAATGATAAAAGGCCTGAAAAAGAAATAAGGGTAACATCACCCTTTATTACAGCTGCAAATAGCCTTAAATATCTTGGGGTAACTAACCAAAGAAGTGGCAGACCTGTTTGACAAGAACTTTAAGACATTGAAGTAAGAAATTGAAGAGGATATCAGAAAATAAAAAGGTCTCTCATGCTCCTGGATAGGTAAAATCAACATAGTAAAAATGGAAATCTTACCAAAAGCAATCAATAGATTCAATACAATCCCCATCAAATCCTAACACAATTTTTTACTGACCTTGAAAGAACAATACTCAACTTCATATGGAATAACAAGAAACCCAGGATTGCCAAAACAATCCCGTTCAATACAGGAATTTCAGGCACCATCACCATCCATAACTTCAAGCTATAAGACAGAGCTACAGTAATTTAAAAAAAAAAAGCCTGGTACTGGCATAAAAACAGACTTGTGTATCAATGGAATTGAATTGAGGACCCTGACCTTAATCCACATACTTATGAACATATGATTTTTGGCAAAGAGGCCAAAAATATACAAAGGGAAAAAAGTATCTTCAATAAATGGTGCTGGAATAACTGAATAGTATTATGTAGAAGAACACAAACAGATCCAAACCTATTACACTGCACAAAACTCAAATCCAAGTGGATCAAAGACCTCAGTGTAAACCCAGATACACTGAACTTGATAGAAAAGAAAGTGCTGAATACTCTTCAACACACTGGCACATGACTACTTCCTAAATATAACACCAATAGCACAGACACTAAGAAAAACAATTAACAAATGGGACCTTCTGAAACTGAGAAGCTTTTGTAAGACAAAGGACACAGGAGGACAAAACGACACCCTACAGAATGGGAAAAGATCTTCACCAACTCTCCATCTGGCAAAGGACTGATCTCTCAAATATATAGAGAACTCAAGAAACCAAAGGCCAAAAATTCAAACAGCCCAATTAAAAAATGGCGTTCAGAGCTAAAATGGAATTCTCAACAGAAGAACTACAAATGGCGGAAAGGCACATAAAGAAGAGAAAAAGAGAGAGTGACTAGAAGGGACGAGAGAGGGAAGGGAGCTTCAACAAGGGCATACATGAATAAAAAATATGACATTGTTGTAATAAAAAAGACAAAGAAATAAAATAAGAACATGTTCTTATCTACAAAAAAAATTTTCAGTCATTGGAGAAATGTAAATCAAACCTCTGAGATACCATTTTACACATATCAGAATGGTTAAGATCCAAAACACAGATGCTAGCCTATGCTCTAGAGTATGTGGGGCAAGGAGAACACTCCTTCACTGCTGGTGGGAGTATAAACTTGTACAGCCACTTTGGGAATTAGTATGGCAGTTCTTCAGAAAACTAGAAATCAGTCTCCACAATGAACCAGCAATACCACTGTTGGGGATATACCCAAAGGATGCATTCTTACCCCAAGGGAATTAGCTCAACTATATTCATAGCAGCATTATTTGTAATAGCCAGAACCTGGAAACAATCTAGACTAAAGAATGAATTAACAAATTTGAGTATACGAACACAATGGAGTACTACTCAGCAGAAAAAAAAAAAAAAAAAAAAAAGAAAGAAAGAAAGAAACCCTAAAATTTGCAGGCAAATGGATAGATTTTTTTTTTAGTGTATCATTCTAAGTGAGACACAGACCCAAATAGATAGACATGGTATGTATTCACTCATAAGTGGATTTTAGACAAAAATAAAGAATATCCAGGCTGCAAACTACAACCCCTCAACAGCATGGTATCAGAAGGAACTTAAGAGAGACATCCAGGGATCCCCTTGGGAAGAGAAAATAGAGAAGATCTCCTGAGAAAACTGGAATCATAATGGGTAATTACCAAAGAGAGGAAGGAACAAATCATGAGAGAAGGAGATGGTTGAGTGAGAGGAGCAACAAAGAGGGAGGGAAAAAAGAGATGGATATCTTGTTAGAGGGAGCCACTGTGGGTGGGGTTGGAAAGAGACCGGGTACTATGGAAACCTCCAAGAACCCACAGGATGTTCGGGGCTAGGACTCTAACCAATAGTGGAGGGGGTACCTAAACAGGATTTTCCTTGTAATCAAATGAATTATCAACCTAAGTGTCATTATAGGCCCTTAATCCAGCAATTAATAGAATCAGAAGCAGAGATCCATAGCTAAGTACCAGGTTGAGCTCCCAGTCCGGCTGAAGAGAGAGGAGAGTGTATATGGGTAAAGGGATCAGGATCATGATGGGGAGACCCACATAGATGGCAGGCTGGAGCTATTGGGAGCTCACTGAAATCAGAAAGAGCCACTGGGGAATCTTCAGGGAAAGGAACTAAACCCTTCAAAGGTAGATGACTGTCAAATGGCATGAACAGTTTGTAGAGCCTCTTAGAGCAGGATCAGACTATGTTCCTGTGCATGAACTGGCATCTTGGAGCCCATTCCCTACAGAGGAACACCTAACCCAGCCTTAATACTGGGAAGAGGGAATCAGACCTACCTCAAATGGATACTTCAGACTGAACAGACCCACCTTGGGACTCCTTGCCCTCCTTGGAGAATGGATGGGGGGATTGTTGGTTTCGTACATGGAAAGAGAAACACACACACTACCAGATGCCACACAAGAGTTTATTTAATGGAGTTAATGAATGAGTACCCAGAGAAAAGTGGGGGAGGAAGAAGAGAATCTCTAGAGGAGGGAAGAGAGAGAAGGACTGCCACATGGAGCCTCCCCTTAAAAGAATGGGTGGGCATGGATTCACATAGTCATGCCTAGGTGCATGCCCTCTGTACTGGACTTGTTCTGCTGGCGTCACGTTGGCTTCACCATGTGGCTGCTACATACCAGGAATTTTTATTTCATCCAGCACCATGTTGGGTTCATCACATGGTGTGCCAGGAATCCTTACAAGGATGGTATAAGTGGAGGCTGAGGGAGGGCTGGGAGAGACTGGGAGGAAGGAAGGGAGGACGAGCAGGGTTATACATGTAAAAAAAATTTAAAGAAATTAGTCCATTACTTTTACATTTAAACCTCAGGCAATTCTTAGGGTATGAGGATAAGGCAGGCACATTTCTTATCAAATTATAAAAGTTGCATTGTGATATTTCCTAATTGCTAATATTGTCCCCCTCTGAAATCTCTTGTGAGCCTCCAAAGTCCACACAGTTCTCAGCACTATCCTACACACTATACCAGGATGGCCTGTTAACCTCTGTTCATAGTAGTTAACTGTTTTTTGTAGTTCAAAGTCCCAAAGTCTTTCATATTCCTCCCAAAGCCAACATGGTCAACAGGCAAATGCCAGCTCTCTGGTACCAACTTCTGTCATAGTTAGGTTTCTGTGATTAAACACCGTGACCAAGGCAGTTCATAGAAGGAAGAGTTTAAAGCTTACTGGTCCAGAGAGATCAAGTTCATCATTATCACAGTGGAGAAGGGGGATGGGAGTCACAGAACGTAAGCAATGAATCTATCTATCTATCTATCTATCTATCTATCTATCTATCATCTATTTATCTCTATATGTATGTATATGTGTGTGTCTATATATGTATGTATGTGTCAGTGTCTGTGTATGAATTTATTGCAGTGATTTACGTGCTGTAGTCCAGCTAATCCAACATTGGCTCACTGTGAATGAAAAGTCCAAGAATCTAGTAGATTTTCAATCCTAGCGAGGCTAGGTGTCTCATCTCGTTTTCTGAATATGATGGAATACCAAAGAAGTGGGCTCCAATGCCAGTGAAGGAAGAGATGTGCTGACAATCTGGGGCAAGCAGAAGAACAAGCAATCCCTTTCCTCTTCCATTGTCCTTATATATGCTTCCAGCAGAAGATGTGGCCCAGATAAAAAAGTGTGACTTCCTGCCTCAAAGTCTGGGTCACAGGTGTGCTTTCCATTTGAGGATTGTAATCCATTTCAGATATAGTCAAGTTGACCCCCAACAGCAGCCATCACAGACAGATAACTGGAAATCTCTGAGTCTTTAAAACCACAAAGCTCATCCCAATGGTATGCTTTCTCCAGCAAGGCCACGCCTTCCAACAATGCTACCAACGGTGACCAAGTGTTTAAAGTTCCAAGACTATGAGGGATACCTTATTCAAGCCAACAATCTCTTTAAATTGATTATCATAAGTATTTTGTTACAATAAGCAGCTAATAAATATTAGATGGGTGGATAAATAGAAAGAAAGAAGGCAAGAAAGATAGGTAGATTGATAGGTAGGCTCTTCCAAGTTCTTACCTAGTGTAAATCATTATGACTATAACAATTCATAGTACTTTCTTGGAAAAAAATGACAGAAGCTAGTTAAGAGGAGAAAAAAGAAAAATATCTTAGAGATCTTGGTTTAGAATAAATGTAATTTCTGTACCCTGAAGAATTTTTCTCTGTATTACCATGTCCAAATGAAAAACATTTGTACTCAAACAAAACAAAAACAAATTTGTCGTACCTTTATAAGCATGTTTCAATATTAAGTCCATATTTTATTTTGTGCCCTTGTCTTTTTCATGAAGCCTTAATGCCATATAAAATAGTTATCAGTACCTTAGAAATGCATACATTGAAATGTGGCAAATTTTGAAAAGTAAGATTCATCACTTGACTTTTTTATTTTTAGTTCAATTAGGCTTTTCATGTATAAATCTCACACTCCATCCATATACTGATTTACCATTTACCAGCAACTGTCTGCTCTTCTACCACATATAATGTGTATAAACATTCCATTATACACATCTCAATTCCAAGAATTCCCTTGTCGAAGGTACTTAATTAAACTAACAAACCAACCATCAAGATGAAGAGTTAGAGGGAGCACTCTTGGAGCAACATCCTCAGCACGATGGACCACATGAAAACAGATCACAGGAGCCTGTCAAATAGCCCAAATTCAATTTACGTGGTCAACATTGTAATTCTTTCCATCTCTGCAAGAAACTTCACCACACTCCTGTTGATTATATAGTCTGGGTACAGTTTCTCCTCTAGCCACACCCCCATTAAAATGTAACACATGTCTGTAGCAAGTGTACAGAGGACAACACTGGAAATGTGTTCATGCATTGCCTGAGGCTTAAGAAGATGGATGAGGGAAGCCTTGGCAGTTAATTCTGTCTCAATACTCTCTGATGTAATGTAAGGAGTCTTGCCATCCTATATCCATTGTTCTTGAGAGGTAAAGTATTGCCAGTTAATCCATTCTCACCATCAGGTAAACCAGGGGAGATGGTATTTGGTGTGTATACATTCTTCCATGAATCTGACACCAAAGGACATTGTACAGGTGTTTAAGGTGTTTCTAACTAGATATAGAATTTCAAATGCTACTGAAGCTGTCAATTTCTCATCCCAATATCTCCAAAGAAGGAGGGAGCTGTTTGAATATGAACTCTATTCTGGAAGGTAAAATGTGTTTTTAGATAGAAGAAACTGAGCACATACTTAGAAAACTCTCACAAGTCTCTCCCTCTCATCCTTGAGCTTCGGGTGTCTGACTCACCACACTGGAGATGGCTTCATGGTTGCAAAATTAAAGATGCACCATTTCAGGAACAGCTCTGTTGCTGCTCTGGGGAGGTTGCGGTGATTTGAATGTGAGTTGTGCACCATAGTCTTGGGCATCTGAACACTTGGTCCACAGTTTGTGGTTCTGTTTGGGGAGATTTGGGTGCTGCAATCTTGCTGGAGGAAGTAGGTCACTGAGAGAGGGCTTTGGGAAATGGAAATGGAAAAAAATGCCTCTCTCCATTTCCAGTTCCTTCTCTGCTTTATGCTATCAGTAAGGAACATGAGTTCCCAGAAACCTGTTCCAACTGCCTTGCTGCTGCTTGCTACCATGCTCTCTTGCCATAATGGACTCTTACCCCTCTGGAACCATAAGCTATAATAACCTTTGCTTCTATAAATTGTCTTAGTCATGGTGTTTTATCACAGCAACAAGATGTGATTAACTAGTACATAGGTCCATCTAGTTCATTTGTGTATTAGCTTTCTAAATGGTCTATAGACATTGCTGTTTCGGCATTGTGAGAAAAGCAAAACTCTGGCCTGTGAGATGTGTCAGCAGTAAGGGAGCTTCTGCTAAGCCTGATGAGCCAAGTTCACCCCACAGAACCCACATGGTTGGAGAAAAGAGCCAACTCTCTCTGACTCCCACATGCACATGGAGTCATACGTACACATATATTCACATGCACACGGACATTCATGCACATGTGCACACACAGAGGCACTATGCAAATAAGTGCTAAACAAATATAAATTTTAAAAGGAAAAGAAAGAAAGGTAAAACTCCCACTTCGTGGCATGACCGATGAACTGAAAAACTGATTGGCTTTATAAATGGCCTATTTTTTTTCCATGTATACAGTGCAATCTGATGGCCTTCTCATGGGACAGACATATACAACTAATTTGAATTGCACAGAAGCTCCCTTGTTTGTACAATGGCTGAGTTATAGAAAATATTCCCAAATTTGATTGTTTACAAAAGGAAAGGAAGGTGATTTTACCAAAGCAGCTGTTATTCCCAGGTTTTGGCAACAGGCAACGTCATGGTCCTAATGACGTCCATACCTGTCTTTATATGCATGAAAATGTGTACATTGCAAGTTTATAGAAGGAAAACATCCATACCATAAGTCAAGAGATGATCTATGGGTGAGTTTATCGTGCTGCCACAAAAAATTACCCTAGAATGGGTGACTTAAACAGAAGGCATTTTAGTCTCTCCAGTCCTAAAGGATGCAAGTGGAAAGTTAAGGTGTTGGCAAGCTGGCCCCTTTGTGTGTAAGTGTGTGGGTGTGTGGGGGGAGGCTTCTGAGGAAGAATCAATTTCTCATTTTTCTCCTGGCTTCTGGGAATTGCCAGCAAACATCAGGGTTGCTTGAACTGTCCCATCATTCTAGCTATTTCCACTTTCCTCTGGTGTCTGTCCCTATGCATGTCTATGCCTTTCTGAATACACAATCCTGTTTTCAAGGACTCATCTCAATTCAATATGTTCTCATTTTATCCGGATTCTTTCAAAAAAGGCCATATCCCTAGCTGCAATCCAAGTTGTTCAGATCTCAGTTTATCTTTATGAGAGACATAATGGTAACTTTCCATCCCCTTAAGAGGGGATTTTATTTAGCAAAAATGGTTAAAATTACTTTTACAAATAAATGAATAAGTTGTGAAAGCATTAATTTGTCTTGTCTCTGCCAGGAACATTAAAATATATCTCAGGAGCATTAATACTCTATTATCAAGCAAAATCAAGCATTTGCATATGCAAATATTATTTATGGGGTACATGAATACCCCTATGCCTCTCACTATACAGTCTTTTATACTACACAGGTGCATGCATGAGAGAATAATAAAATTGTACCTCTCCACCTAGTCACTACATATGTGCACAAGGTGAGTATATCTCAAATATATTTAACTATCTTTGACCACACTGGGCAAATCAATATCTCTCATTAAACAACATCACTAATGAGAACCAGAGTTTGATTTTACTGAAAGGTTGGCAAGCAAGTTATCATTTGGTTGATATACTATTTATCCCATTCATTGTTTCCTGAATTATACATCATGAATATTTTCAGTAAGTTTTCATTAATATTTTTGTAAGTGATAGAGTATCTCACAGGCATTTAGAGGCTTGCCTTCCATGTCTTCCTTCCTCAGTCTGCTGAGTGCTGGAATTACAGGCATGAGCTTCTGCACCCAAATCTCTCTAAGCCTAGTTCTTCTTCATCCTAAACATTTGCCTGCATGGCATTTCTTGGCCAGACTGATGTAGCCACAGCCTGATTGCTCATTGTCACTGGAGCAACGAGGTGGGCACCAATCTCAGGCTTGGTTTATACAAGCTGATTACGTGTTATATCACCTTCCTCCTCTAGACTACTTCAGACAAGCAAAGTATCCTTTTCCTGACTATGACAAAGCTACAAGAAATAAGAAAGGAGGGAAGAGGGTAGGGAAGGGGAAAGAGGGGGAGGGAGTGGGAGGGAGTGGGAGGGAAGGAGGAAGAAGGAAGGAGGGAAGGAAGGAAGTGTGGATTTTTCTTGGGAATTGTGAGCAGCTGTTCTGCTTTTTACTATTTTTAAGCCATCTTATAATGAGTTTTTAAGTCACAGCACCTAGAAGGCGTGTCCTTGTTACAGATGGACACTGCTGCTTGGATGTTTTATGATGCAGGAATGTGGAATGGCCAACTGTGAATACTGCCAGACAGGCATGCTCTCCCTTCCTGTGAGAACCCTGAAGTCTACATGCTCAGTCACTCTTTAAATGATACCAAACTGCTGAACTGTGTCACAGTAGAGTACCACAGGCATTTCTCTCTTGTCTACATCTCAGTCATCTCATTAACTAACTTTAAATTTGAGGAACTCTGCTTTTTCCCTACAGCTCCCAATTTGAATTTAATTATTTAAAGGATAGACATATGTTTATTTGTCAGTGGGTGGTTCTTTAAATGATGGTAAGGGCACATTTTAGCCAGAAAATAATTTTTCAATGTACTTAGTGATTTTTAAAACTAATTTCCCTAGGCATGGTGTCAGACATCTTTAATCCCAGCACTTGGAAGGCAGAAACAGGTGGATCTCTGGGGTTGAGACTAGCCTGGTTTATATAATGAGTTCCAGACTAACCAGGGCTGCTGCACAGTAAGACCTTGTCTCAAAAACTAAACAACAACCACCACACAATACTAGTTTTAAGGCCACAAATAAATAAAGAACTGTAATACTTCTGGCTATCAGTAAACATTCTAAAGCTATAAACATTAAGACTATAAACACTATTAAAAATAGTCTCAGCCTTTTTACTTAAGGAGATAAATGGAGTTTGATTAAATTTTTTTCATGCATTCTGAGAGAAGGCAGGGTATGTGGGGGGGGTCAGACTCATTATATAACCCAGATTATATTTAAATTTATCATCCTTTGCCACTGCCTCCTGAGAGATGGGTTTGAAGGTGTTTATCACCACACCCTGTCCATGGCAGGACATTTTAGATACAAACTAATTTTAAATTGAGTCTTTCAATGTGCTTGCTGATGTAATTATCTGTCAAACGAATTAAAAATTACATTAAAGGGGATAAACACACTGTTCCTCAAATATCTGGATACATGTTGCCCACAATGCTTATACTAGCCAGTATATATAAGCACTGAGGGCAACATGTACATCCAGAGATTAATAGATAAAAAAAGGAGTGAGAGGTGAGGATAGATAAACAAAGAAGTGAGAGGTGAGGTTTTGTCCCTGGCTAGACATTAGCTTTTCCTGGCCAGATTTGCTCCATTTTTCTGGTAGTGTAAATATATCACTCTTGCCTGGTGAGCCAGCAAAAGGCCCAGACTAAAGCAATTAAAATATCTTCCCATTTTCTCATTTTCCTCTTCATGGTACCTGCCTCCTACCATGCCCCTCTCTAGAACAGCCACCCTCCCCTCCACCCTGGCAACACACACAGACACTGTATTCACTTTTTACTTTCCTGGTTTCTGACTTTAGTGTATTCACATCTAAAGATCTGAAGCTAGGAAGGTGCACAAAGAACATGCAGTGTTTCTCTTTGTGGTCTAGGCTACCACACTTAGTATAATATTTTCTTGTGTCATCCATTAACCTGCTGATTTCATGAATTTCTTTACAGATAAACAGGACTATATGGTATATATGAGCCACATTTCATGATCCATTTATCAGCTGAAAGGTATTTAGGCTGTTTTCACTTCCTAGCTACTGTGAACAGATTGGCAGAGAACATGGCTAGGAAAGTATTTGTGGAGTGGGATAGTGAGTCCTTTGGGCAAAGGCCAAGGAAGGGTATAGCAGAAAGTCCATGTAATTGTTGCAAAAAGTTTGACAAGTTTCAGCATATTCTCATTTGTGATTATGGTTCTTGGTAAACTAAACACAAGGACAACTCCTCCAACTTAGAGGGTTTCATTAAAAATAATTGTGTCACTCAGTACAGTCTATTATAAAGTTGTTGATCCAATTTATTACCCGGGTATTTTTTTAAGCCCTGTGGTTATTCGGTTCTGTACTTGGAGGATTGAAATACAAGGAACTAAGAAAAAGAAGTAAAGCTACATGAACTAGAAATGAATAACTATTCATCTCTTCTATTATTTCATGTCTCCTTCACTCATCCAACCTCCTCAATTAGCTCTTATCTTTCCTGAACAGCCAAGTCCCCGCTCCCCACTCCTACTTTGTCAAAGACACCCTGTGCTCTAAGTGACACAAAGACAAGGGAAAGTTTTTAATTGAGTTGGAGTTGAGCAAGGAAGCATATCAAAGGGTCCTCTACTGTGGTCAAAGATGCATTTGCAGAATTGAGTACAACCTAGGTCATAGAAGTTATCTTAAATTTCAACTTAGCGCTTCATTTTTCTCCCTGGCTAAACTTCCTGGATACTCCCAATGTGAAAATGAGCTTTTTTACCATCATAAATGGCTTTCTCTGATGATGCAATTCCATTCTTAGCATCACTATTCTTTCTGGAATAAGGGTTATGAGATAAACCTTGGTGAACCTTTGGTCCCATCCCTTATGATTCTCTCCTGTCAGGTAGACAGAAGCTGTTGTCTCTAACCATGATTATCTCCACATATCAGATCTCATAAAACGTGGCTATTAATCCACCCAGGAATTATACCCTTAGGAATTTATTTCAAGCAAATATCAGATGTACAATGATGCCTTTTTTGATGTTATTTATAATAGCAAAGTTCAAATAACATCAACTTTTATCAGGAAGGAATCAATAAGTAAACTGTAGGTCATTAATCTCTTTGGATACTGTACAAGCATTTAAAAATATACATATTCTAGGAAAATATTTGGCTATATGAGAATGTTTTTGATGGGTTATTGGGAGGGAAAATATCAAGCTACAAAACCTTGACCTTGACCCAATTACTGTTACTTTGATGATAGGCACAGGCCTGAGGAAAATAACCAAAAGATTTGCTACAAAGATTTCAATTTGCTTATATCAGAACAGTTGTGATTACAAGGTATGTGTGTTTTTGTTTTTTGTTTTTTGGGTTTTTTTTTTGATGTTTGGGGCTTTTATGCTTTTTCATGCTCTAAGTAAGAAAGACAAAATAATCTTGACAGCTGTCGACTGAAAACCGAACCACCTTCACTGGACCAAAATGTTGTCCTGTTGAACACAAACAATTTCATGCTTTACTGACCATGTGTGACCTTCATCTATGACCGTGATGAAGAGAGACAAGCACGGGCCACTCAGTAAACATGTCTGATCCCAGACAAATAAAAACACAGTGGAAACCACAACAGCCAGACAGGAGTGACTTCAGCTTCTTTGCCAATTACAGCAATAGCCCATTTTTTTTCTTCTACCTCTGTATATACATATATATATATATATATATATATATAAAGAAATTTTAATCTAACCAAAGAATGTCCCTTCTCCCCCTTCCTATACCTTCCAGCCCATACATCCTATGCAAAATAATGGAACACAAGCTAATCCTATAATGTGTCCCATATACTCTTATTCCTCAGCTTCCCAGAAGCTGTCTCACCACATCTATGTTAACAAATGAGCTTCATTACAGATTTTTCTCTGGTGGCCTTGTCCAAAGATGGCTCTTCATAACTTGAGTGTATGGAGTATATATTCCTTTTGTGGTTAAAGAGAAAAATACTTGATGTAAATTTTATTCATCCATTGATATGTCAAGTGATATTCAACTTTTGGATTAAAAGATAATCTCAACAATCACTGAGATCATTCATTTCCAGTGAGCCAGTTCTACAGGAGCCACATGCCCTGAGGTACACAGGTATCACTCACTTAAGGGACCATCATAGGTTGTTCAAGCACATGTGGAGTAGGGCTTCTCCATGGCAACGTTAATGATTTGTGGAACAGATAATGGTTTTTGTTTTTTTTTTTTAATATGGGGCTTCCCAGGGGTATTACAGCATGATTCTTGCCAGTTGGTTCTATCACTTGATATCCATGGACTGTGTGGGAACAACAAGGAGAGAGATGCCTCTCGAAAGTTTCTCCTGGAAGGTGTGAAGGGGTGAATTTTCTCCTGATGAGGACCACTGATGTGCTGAGCAATGAACAGAAAGAGGGATGATCTTAGCCATGGGGCCTCAGTCAGATCTTCTTTGTCTTTTTGAGTCATGGATTCAGTCTTGAGATCAGGGATAGCCATTGCCATGCTTCCTACCTTACAGAGGTAGAGTGAGAGGAGAGAGATTTTAATGAGCTTGAAAGTAAGTGAAGATAACTCTTCGGCTAATAACGACTTACCAAATATCTGAGCAATGGTACATACATACAGTGTAGTAATACATAGTTCTACCCAAAAAAGGTGCCAAAATCCTCATAATGGTTATCTGGACATTAAATGAAAAATATGAGTTGATGAGTAATTTGAAAGAGAAAAATAGATGTGACTGTAATCCCCGCATTCAGAATGGTGGGGCAGAAGAATTGCAAGCTCAAGACCATAGTGCCCTACATAACAAAGCCCTGGGTCAATAAAATAAAATGATAACATAGCAAAACATAAAATAATTACTTAATTAAAGTAAATCTTTAAATTTAGATTTTTCAAATACAGGTAAGTAAAGAAAATCTCACCTTCAACTATGAACCAAACATCAAATTGTCTTACAAGCAATCATTTATAGTGAGCTTCTTCCATCTCAGTTCATAGAGCTGCAAACTATACATGCCATTCCTCTGAGGATTCTGGTTTATAAGACTGTTAGGAGGGAATAATATAAGCAAAGAAAAATTTAATACAATATATTAAAGTGTCTTATATGATAGAAAAACTCTTTACTGGAGCTTCTGAATGAATAAATGAACGATAAATATTTAGGTCACAAAATAATAATTTGAATAGCTTTTAAGTAAGAACAGAACACGCTCAACATTTATAGATGTACAGATGACTTCTAATGGGTCATGTGTTTCTATGTAAGATCCTAAAAACACATTTAAATGATATTTTAACCAAATTGAGGATTTTCTCATAATGTTTTCTTTCTAAACACGATGCTTTTTATTTTGCCTTTCTGTTTTCAGAAACATGGAAATCAGCTGTTTTCACTTATAAATATAATATTGAAATGTGTTACAAAAGGTCTTTTAAATCAGCTCTCCAGCAACCAAATGGAATGAATACTTGCCCTTCTGTGCAAAGGATCATATGTTTCTTATCTCACTAATTAAGATGTAAAAATGGGTCTGAGCTGGACTTATAAGTAAGATTTAAAGAACCAATATGCCAAGATTAAAATCTTACTCCCACATGGTTATTGGAAGCAGCAATTACTACAGAAAAATGAGATAGCTTTAGAATGGGTTCAAATGGTTCAAAGACATTGACTTTGGCCTGTACTTAAAGTTATACTTCAGGGGTCAGCTGGACCTAACAGGTCACTGAGTTCCACTTGCACAACAGCAAACTTTGGAAATGAGTCAATGGCATTACAGCCATGTCATGTAGACTGTGCCAGGGCTCCAGGCAACACTGTTCTGGATCTTAGAAGACCTCCTAGATTTTATGTCTCATAGATGTCCAGCCTAAAATTAGAGCCCAGGATTTTCTCCCTACTTTTATTGTCCCTATTGAAAAGAAACTAAAGTTTTAAATTTTGGGAAAATGTAAATATAAATGCAATAGAAAAAATAATAATTTAATGAAAAAGGAAAAATAAGGGACATTAGAAAAAAGACGGAGGCATGCATATTTGGAGATGCTTTCTGTGTCATTCTACAACCTGGGAACTTACAGAGACCTTGGAAATGTTTTAACACTTAATGTAGATGAGCCTAAACATTCAACTCTTTCTGAATTTAAGAGGTGGAGACCTTCTGTACATTGTGATTTTTAACTGATCACAATAGCATGGATTTCACTGCAGTGTTGGCCATCCGCCTATCTGTGCATTAGGATATTCTTGAGAATTTTTTTAGACACCTGCATTTGTTCCCAGATTTAATTACCCCACAGTGGCTCCATGGCATCTGTGTACATTAGCAGCATCTCTTATGATTCTCATGTTAACCAAAGATTGAGGCTCTCTGGGTTAGACTCTGGCTCTGCCTATGGCCTACTGAGTCAGAAGATCTTGTGGGAAGTCCCTGACAGCTTTTATTTGTCAATGCTCTCAGAACTCTGACACCAGCAATGATGATTTCCCAGGTTTTGTTGGGCTCTCACTAGAACTCTATGAAGAGGGCAGTAAAGATGCCCCCTCTCTTATATAGCTGGTGAGTCTGCAACTCAGAGAAGCCAATTTACTCTTCCAAGTTTACCTGGCTAGAAGCAATTCTCTTTACCGTCAGAGACTGGTACCCAAGTATTGCTTTATATATACAACCATCATCTATAGCATGTCTTAGGGGTTCTTTACTATGTCCTTAGGAAGACTTTACTTTCCATCATACTTTTACATCTTTCTTGGTAGATGTTATACAGCTCCTCTGGTCCAATTAGGATAGTTTCTAACACCATGTGTCTTCCTATTATTGCTTTGTCTGTCTTTCCTTTCTACTGCTGTGATAAAACACTGACCAACACCATCTTGGGGAGGAAAGAGCTTATTTTGCTTACACTTCCACATCACATCCATTAACTAGAGAAGGCAGGTCAGAAAATCAAGCAGGACAGGAACCCAGAGGTAGGAGCTGAAACAAACTATGGAAGAATGTTGCTTACTGGTTTGCTACTTGTGGCTCACTCAGTTTACATTTTTAAACAATGAAGAACAACTTGCCTAGGGGCAGCATTACTCATTGAAATCTGTGACCCTCACATCAGTCATTAATCAAGAAATTTCTCCCACAAGACTTACCAATGTCCAGTCAGATGGAGGAATTTTCTCAATCAACCTCTTCCCAGATGATGCTAGGTTGACATAAAGCTGCCAGCACAGCCCTCATTCCACTTTTCCCTCTGCCTTACAGAGCAGACTGTTTGTCTCACTGTTGTTTAAGTGACCTGTGATTCTATAAGTGCTTTCACTGCCAATGATGACCACTATGTTGTTTATATTCTCACCCACTGCTGTGACAAAGTACTTGACAGAAGCAACATCAGGGAGAGAATTTGTATTGGCTCATGGTTTGATAAAGCCTATCACAGCAGACAGAGAAGACACCTAGCCTGAGCCCATAGCTGGAAGTATGAGCAGGGCTTCCAGACTAAGAAAACTCTGGGAAGAGGAAGAACAGTGCAGAGATGCCAGGGAGATGCAGAGGTAGTGGGATGAGAATGCTACTTGAGAAAAGATAGTAAGCCACATACTTAATCATGGAGTAGTTTAAGAGTAAGAGTTAGCGAATAATGTGCCTGAGCCATAGGCCAAACAGCATGTAATTAATATGATACTTTATGTGATTATTTGGGACTGCTATCTGGATCTCAGGACTAGGCCAGGACAGAAACTTCTTACTACACATCTCCATAGCCCAGGAAGCAGGGAGATCAGGTAGGGATTATATTAAGGCTATAACCCTCAGGGCTCTTTCCCAATGACGCACTTTCTTCAGTTTAGACCTCTTAAAGTTTCCAAAACCTCCCAAATTAGCACCACAAGCTAAGATCAAGTACTAACATGGACCTGGGGGCGGATATTTAAGCTCAAACCGTGGAAATATCTCCTAGGTTGTTCTGGGAAGGAAACAGAAAATAGCATGTAACCATCTCTAGTGTAGAGGTTAATAATAAACCCAAAGAATACAATGAGAGTTGCCTGGGCTTTCCCCCTAAGTCTGGAGCCCAGGAACCTCTGATGGGAGAAGGCCATTTAGTGACTCTGGAAAACAATCCTAGCAGTCAATCCTGACTGTTGTGGGATAGTAGCCACAGTCTATGACCACAGTCATGGTATAGCTCTTACAGTGCACACACAATTGTAGGCCTAGCCACAGGGCAACAGAGGACAATTTCTACATTTTGATTAATCTGATTTACTAGCTGTCTACAGTACTGGAAATTTGGATGTGTTGATCATTGCTTCATCCCAGATCTTAGAGGAGGGCTCAGGAAACAGTTTTTGGATGGGTAGGTGTTCAAAATACCAGACTCTTTCTTTCAAGGTATAAAGCTATAGGTAAACCTCCAATTTTTTTCAAGGTGCTTGGCCAGTCTCTTATAGTTCCTAAACTACATAGTGGCCAATCTGACTTAGCTCCCAGTCCTATATTTTGATGTGTCCAACTTATTTTCTTCGGCAATTGAACTATGTATCAAGCTTCACAGTGAATACAGAACCACATGGAGCAGCATTTTGTTCTCCATGAAAAAATCCAACAAGACTTCTCCCTCAGAAGGCTGCAGAACAATACATCACCAGCCTTTTCTTACTGTATAATTAGACTGTGGTCCCCAATTCTCCCTGACATTTATGGAGTGGCTCCTGGAAGCCACCTTCTTCCAAGAGACCCTGGACTGGAGATCCATTCACCTCAGCTTGGAAACACTATGAAGAGAGTAGATGATGTGCCTCTGGCCTGGGAGAGCTGATGCATTCCAAACGTGTGGTTCTGTTTTATGAAGAGGCAGAGCTGCTACTACTTAGGAAAGTGGTTTGTTTTCTCTAGAGCTTAAATTGAAATGTTCTCTGGCATTTCACTTAATGATAATGAAAATGGCAAAATAAGTGTGCATTAGACTGTTTTATTTGAGACAGGATCAAAGATTTCTCTGACATGCTGGGCACGCCATGCGCGTACCAATAGAAACAGTGAATGAGTAAATAAGAATCTGAAGCAAATCAGTGTTTGGGATCTGAGTTCCAGAAATAAAGTTTCCAGTCTTTCTGTGTACTGTTAAAGGTGGCCATGGTCAAACTAAGGAAGAAATTTAACATGAAACATTCACCTTGAACTTTGAACACATCCTCAAATATCTGTTTTATTTCACAAGAAATAAAACATCCTCAGAACACCTGGAGACCAATATTCTTGAGAACAGCACTTGACCATGATAGATTGATTTATAATAGATTTTCCAAGATACCTGGGTGAATTTTCTTACCACAAATATGACTCAGAATCTAGCCAGTCTTTCTGAGTCATCTCACATGACAGTTCTTGTCTGCACTCTTCAGGTTTTTTGGCTGATAGTATCTCACTGGGTTTTCTAATTCCCGCCATTTGGGTAAATCTGACTACATTCCATAGAGGCTTACCCATCCTGTCTAGGACTCTGGGTGATGGACCAGTGCCACTGAAGATTAGGACTCTCCTCTATACCATTCTCTTCTGGCATCTCTAGTTCATCTGCATATAGTAGGACACAATAGCTATGGTTCTTTTCCTAGGGTGGATCTTTTTCCTGAGATTGTCCCTTAATATCACTAAATCAGCTTCTCCCAGAAGAAGTCCTGAACCCACATTATTTTTTCCACCATTGTATGGCAACCATAGCTGATAATGAAGAAATTTTGTATAAGAAGAAGGCAGTAAGGACGAGAGGAAATGGACACAAAATTCCACCCTTAGCCAAGAATCTATTTGCAATTGATAGACCTTGAGAGAGAGAGAGAGAGAAATTAGTTTTCCTCAAAGAAGTAACACTAAGTGTATCAACAACACTCTAGGGCAGACCCCACACTCAGGAGTATTTGGCCCAACACAAATTAGAATCAGGATTTTTATAGATTTTTTTTAACAGAGAGAGAAAAAACATAAAATTGGGTCGTTAGGGAGGTGAAGAAGGATCTGGGAAGAATTGAGAAAAGAGAAAGAATATACTCAAGATACATTGTATAAAACTCTCAAAGAATAAATAACATTTTAAAACTCAAGAGTCCAGTAAATAAGAAGGAACCACCCACATGAGCTGCACTGAAGGAGATGGCATCCCTATGCACAGTGTTTCCTGGCTATTTTTGTTTTTAGCTGGTGGGAAAAAATATTCTTAGAGTTGACCCCCAATTCCTGTATTTTGCCATCTTTCTACCATATGCTCCCTCCTTGCAACATGTTTTACTTTCTCTCCTTTCCTTTGAATGAATTTTCTTTGTCATATATTACTATTCTTTTTCATTTTCTGGCTCTATTACTCATAAAGTGTTTCCCATAGGGCATTGCAAACCAGTGCTATGCAGAGTATGGTCTCTGTCTTCTAGAAATGCAAACCTCCATGAAAGACAAGAGCTTAACACAGGAAGCCATTGAAAGTCACAGCCAGATGGATGCAGAGTTTAAGGGATACTTTATAAAGAGACAGATATCATGAGTGCTATAGGGAATGAGGGAGAACCTTGGAACCAGCAACAGAGAAAGTGGTTGACGCCATTAAATCCCAAAGGGAGAAAAAGACAGGACTGGATAAATGGAAAATTCTGCCTGTGAAAGGGCAGAGAGAGGAAACTGTGCTGAGGGTACTCCCTGGTATGATGAAGCAACTGGAGAATAGAGAAAGAAAAAGACTTCCAGTTGCTACTGTGTCCTTACAGTAGCATTGCAACTGTCTCCCATTCCCTCACACCTCACCACAGTGACTACAGATTTTCCTCCCCCCCACAAGAAAAAACCCAAATAGGCGACTACACAGGACCAGCCAAGCCTCTGGGCACACAGCTAAGAGGTGAGCACCATCCTATCCCATAGGCCAAGCGAAGACTTTACTACTCTTCAAACCCCAGCCTGGGAATACCCCCACCCATACACTAACTACACCCAGATCCACCCAGAACCAAAGAAAGCTGGGAGAGCACCCTGAAGGCCAAGTTCCAGCAAAACATTGCCACCATGGGCTACCCTCTGCCAAAACTGCAATTGGCATTATCATGCTGCAAGTACACGGGACCAGCTGAGCCTCTGGACACACAGCTGACTAAGAACTCCCAGGTCTACAACTAACTAAGAGCCAACCAAGCTGACCAAGAGTGAACTGAGGAAGCAATGGACAGATGCCAGTGCAAGAATAAATACAACAATACAAAAATCAATAAGACACCACCAGAAGAAGCAGGTGGTTCTACAGCATCAAAACCTGAGCATAACAATGAAGAGGAAACAGAAGAAAATGACCTTAAAACACCTTTATGAAGCTAATAGAAGCCTTAAGAGAGGATATAAAAAAACTCTCTTAAAGAAATAGAAGAAAATACAAACAAAAAGTAAAAGAGATGAACAAATTCCTGAAAGAAAAAAAAAGCAAAAAAACAATGAAAAAGAAAACAAACAGGTGAAAGAAATATTCTAGGAATTAAAAATAGAAATCAAAGCAATAAAGAAGGTACAAACTGAGACAAACCTGGAAAAAGAAAATCTGAAGAATAAAACAGGAACCACAGATTCAAGCATGAGCAACAGAATCCAAGAGATGGAACAAAGAATCTCTGGAGTGGAACACTCAGTAGTGAAAATAGATACATCAGTTAAAAACACTAAAACCAAAAAAGTCATAACACAAAATGTCTAGAAAATCTGGGATACTATGAAAAGACCAAACCTGAGATGAATTGGAATCAAAGAAGGAGAAGAACACCAGCTCAAAGGCACAGAAAATATATTCAACAAAATCATGGAAGAAAACTTTCCCAACCTAAAGAATGAAATATGTGTAAAGATACAAGAAGCCTACAGAACACCAAATATACTAGACACACAAAAAAGTCTGTTTATCACATAATAATCAGAACAAAGAAACCAACAGAACAAAGAAAAACACTAAGAACTGCAAAGGAAAAAAGCCAAATTACCTATAAAGGCAGACTCATCAGAATAACACCTGACTATTCAAGGGAAACAATGAAAGCAAGAAGATCCTGGTTAGACATTATACAGACAACAAATGTGCATGGATGCCAACCTAGACTATTATACCCAGCAAAACTATCTATCACCACAGATGGAGTAAACAAGATATTTCATGACAAAACCAGATTTAAACAATACCTATACACAAATCAGGCCCTACAAAAAGCCCTAGAGGGAAAACTCCAACCTAAGGAAACCAGAAACACCCATAAAACCACAAACAATAAATAATCCCACAGAAGAAAAAAACCCCAAAAGAAAATATACACAAGCTACTATCAAAAATAACAGGAAATAAATATTTCTTAATATTAATGGACTAAATTTAACTGTGGAAAGACAGACCCTAATATGATGAATACAAAAACAGAAGACATCCTTCAGCTGCAGACAAGAAACATATCTCAACTTCAAAGACAGATACAAGCTCAGAGTAAAAAGTTGGGAAAAGACTCTGCAATCATATGGTTCTAAGAAACAAACTGGCATAGCCATTCTAATATCTAACAAAATAGACTTTAAATTAAAAATCAATAAAAGAGACCAGGACAGACATTGCTTATTCATCTCAGAAAAAATCCACCAAGATGAGATCATAATCCTGAATATTTATGGACATCTACATATGTAAAAGAAATATTACTAAAGCTTAAACCTTATATCAAACTTCACACACTAATAGTGGGAGACTTCAATACCCATTTTTACCCTTGGGTAGGTCAACCAGACAGAAACTCAACAGAGAAATAAGGGATCTAACAGAAGTTATGACCCAAATGGACTTAACAGATATATATCAAAACTTCCACCCAAACAAACAGGAATATACATATTTCTCAGCATTCCATGGAACTTTCTCTGAAACTCACCATATACTTGGTCATAAAGCACATTATCAACAGATATTAAAAAAATGGGAATAACTCCTTGTAACATATCAGATCACCATGGTCTAAAGGTAGAGTTCAACAACATCAGAAATCACAGAAAGCCTACCAACTGGCAAAAACTGAACTCTCGAACCACCTCTGGGTCAAGGAAGAAGTTAAGAAAGAAATCAAAGATTTCCTACAATTTAATAAAAATGAATACACAACATACCCAAACTTATGGGACACAATGAAAGCAGTCTAAAGAGGAAAAATCATAGCACTAGATGCCTATATGAAAAACTAGAGAAATCTCACACAAGAGACCTAACAGCACAGTTTAAAGCCCTAGAACAATTAGAAACAAACTCACTAGAAGGAGTAGATGGCAAGAAATAATCAAACTTGGAGCTGAAATTAATACAATTGAAACAAAGAGCACAATACAAAGGATCAATCAATCAAGACTTGGTTCTTTGAGAAAGTCAACAAGATAGAAAAAACCTTATCCAAATTAACAAAAAAGCAGAAAGAGAGTATCCAAATCAACAAAATCAGAAATGATGAAAAAGGGGACATAACAACAGACCCTCAGGAAATTCAGAGAATTATCAGGTCATACTTTGAAAATCTATACTCCACAAAAATGGAAAACCTTAAAGAAATGAATAGCTTTCTGGACAGGTGCAAATTACCAAAATTAAATCAAGATCAGATTAAATACCTAAACAAACCTATAAACCCAAAGGTAATTGAAGATGTTATTAAAAGTCTTCCAAAAAATGATAAGCCCAGGACCAGATGGTTTCAGTGCAGAATTCTACCAGACATTCAAAGAAGAACTAAGATCAATACTCCACAAACTATTTCATACAGTAAAAACTGAAGGAATATTGCCAAACTCTTTTTATGAGGCCACAATTACCCTGATACTCAAGCTCAAAGATGCAACAAAAAAAGAGAACTACAGACCAATCTCCCTCATGAACATCAATGCAAAAATTCTCAATAAAATTTTGTCAAGGCAAATCCACCAACATACCAAAAAAATTATCCACCATAATCAAGTCTGCTTCATCCTGGAGTCACAGGTATTAACATATGAAAAACTGTGTCATCTATCATAGAAACAAATTGAAAGAAAAAAAAACACCTGATAATCTCAATAGATGTAGAAAAAGCCTTTGACAAAATCAAACACTCCTTCATGATAAAAGTCCAGGAAAGGTCAAGAATACAGGGAAAATACCTAAATAAAATAAAAGTGATATACATCAAACCAACAGCCAACATCAAAATAAGTGGACAAACACTCAAAGAAATCCCACTAAAATCAGGAACAAGACAGGGCTGTCCTCTCTCTCCTTATCTATTCAATATAGTTCTTGAAGTTCTAATTAGAGCAATAAGAGAACAAAAGGAAATTAAGGGAATAGAAATTGGAAAAGAAGAAGTCAAACTATTTCTATTTATAGATATTATAATTTACATAAGTGATCCACAAAATTCTACCAGGGAACTTCTATAGCTGATAAACACCTTCAGCAATGTAGCCAGGTACAAGATTAACTCAAAGAAAAATCAATAGCCTTCCTATACACTAAAAGGCTGATAAAGAAGTAACAGAAACATCACCCTTTATAATGGCTACAAATAGCATTAAATATCTTATTGTAACTCTGAAAAAAGAAGTAGCAGACCTTTTTGACAACAACTTTAAGTCACTGAAGAAACAAATTTAAGAAGATATCAGAAAATGCAAAGATCTTCCATGTTCCTGGATAGGTAGGATCAACATAGTAAAAATGGCAAGTTTACCAAATGCATTCTACAGATTCAATGCAATTCCCATCAAAATTCCAACACACTTTTCTACAGACTTTGAAAGAACAATACTCAACTTCATATGGAATAACAGGAAACCCAGGAGGGCCAAAACAATCTTGCTCAATAAAAGACCTTCAGGAGGTATCACCATCCCTGAGTTCAAGCTATACAATAGAGCTATAGTAATAAACACAGCCTGGTATTGGCATAAAAACAGAATTGTAGATCAATGGATTAGAATTGAAGACCCTGACATTTACCCACATATCTATGAACATCTGATTCTTGACAAAGAGGCCAAAAATATCAAATGGAAAAAAGATAGTATCTTCAAAAAATGGTATTGGCAAAACTAGATGGTAGTAGGTAGAATTCAAATAGATCCAAACCTGTCACCCTCCACAAAACTGAAATCCAAGTGGATCAAAGCCCTCAACATAAACCCAGCTACACTGAACCTGACAGAAGAGAAAGTGATAAATACCCTCCAACGAATTGGTGCAGGTGACTACTTTCTAAATATAACACCAGTAGCACAGACATTAAGAACAACAGTTAATAAGTGGGACCTCCTGAAACTGAGAAGCTTCTGTAAAGCCAAGGATACTGTCAACAAGACAAAATGACAGGCTACAGAATGAGAAAAGATTTTCACCAACACTACAAGTGACAGTGGACTGACCTCTAAAATATAGAGAACTCAAGAAACTAGAGCCCAAAATTCTAAATAACTGAATTAAAATTGGGGTTCAGAACTAAAAAGGGAATTCTCAACAGAATTAAAAATGGCTGAAAGGCACTTGAAAAAATTGCTCAACATCTTTAGCCATCGGAGAAATGCAAATCCAAACTTTGAGATACTACCTTACATCTGTCAGAATGCCTAAGATCAAAAACACAGATGACAGCCTATGCTGGAGGGGTTGCAGAGCAAGGGGAACACTTCTCCATTGTTGGTGGGAGTGTAAACTTGTTCAGCCACTATGGAATGCAGTATGATGGTCTTGCGCGCGCAACCTCGCCAGTAAGGAAGGCACGAGACCCAGGCTTCTTCCTTCTATGGTTTATTCTGGCTTTTGTGAGAAGCTTCTACCTTTTTCTACCCTGGGGGGACCCTGCTCAATAGCTTAAAAGCTCTCAGGGCTTCTAAACCAAAATATGCCACATAGGTACTGCTCATAGGTCCACATACGCTGTAGCAAGCCTCAGTCCAAAGCCAAGCCAAAACAGAGAAATTGCTTATAGAAAGAAAGGAATTGTTTATGTCTAGGAGAGCACTTTCCCACGAGGGGTGAGGGAATAGAGGTCAGTGCCATCTTAAGGCACAGTCATGATGACCCAGCTCCCTACGTGATGGTTCCTCAGAAAACTGGGAATCAATTTCCCCAAGGACCCAGCAATATCACTATTGGGCATATACCCAAAAGATACACATTCACACTCCAATGGCATTAGCTCAGTTATGTTTATAGCAGCATTATTCATAATAGCATCAACCTGGAAACAACCTAAAGGTCCCTCAACTGAAGAATAAATTAATAAACTGTGACACATCTACACAATGGAGTACTATTAAGCAGTAAAAAAAAAATCACATCCTAAAATTTGCAGACAAATGGATGGATTTGGAAAATATCCTCCTGAGTGAGATATTACAAGCCCAGAAAGATAATCATGGGATGTACTCACTCATTAGTGTACTTTAGACAAAAAGCAAAGAATGTCCAAGCTGCAAACCACAACCCCTGAAAAGCTTGGGATCAGAAGGAATTTGAGAGAGTCATCCAGGGATACCCCTAGGAAGAGAAAATAGAAAAGATCTTCCTAGCTAATTGGGAGCATAAGGGTTTGCAACCAAGAAGGGGTGGGAACAAATCATGAGAGAAGAGGAGGATTGAGTGTGAGGAGCAACCAGGAGGGAGAAAAAAAAAGAGATGGAGATCTTAATAGAGGAAGCCAATGTAAAGTTGGAAAAAGACCGGGTGCTAGGGAAACCTGCAAGAACTGACAGGTTGTCCTTGCCTAGGTATTCAACCAATAGTGAAGGTATTGCCTAAACAGGATTTCCCCTATAATCAATAACCACCCTACATGGCATCACAGAACTTACATCCAACAACGAATAGAGGTAGAGGCGGAGTTATATGACTGAGCACTGAGCTGAGCTCCTGGTCCAGCTGAGAGCAGGGGAGAAATATCTATATGAGCAAGAGGATAGGGCTTATGAGGAAAATTTCCACACTGATGGCTGGCTGGAACTCTGGGGTTTACCTGTACTCCATTATACTTGCTTCTTGGATGGCTGGATAATGTCTCTTGTGACTCTGCCCTCCTTCTTCTGTATCTATGCTTAGATTTCCTTCCTGCTTTTAAGCTCATCTGCCACAGGCCAAAACAGTCCCTTTATTAACCAATGATATTCACAGCATACAGAAAGACATCCACATCAGGTCTATACATATATACATGCAGACTTTCACAAAAATGGTTATATGGTTGTCATGAAAACAACATTAATGTCAATGGTGCTGGGTTAGATTCAAAGAGATCATCCTTCAAGCCTCTTTGCTTACTCTTCAGAACAGAGCTGTTGCCTGGCACTCAGTGTGGGGCCAGATGAAACCAGTGATGGTGTTGGCAGGCGATCAGTCAGACTTGTTCAGAATATTCCAAATAACTGCCTGAATATTATTGTACAAGCTTCTGCAGTTTGGGATTAATAGAGGCTTAATATTTTAAACACGTTTAAAGTCCACATGCTTTTAGTTTTCACACAGATACTCAGAGTCCTCTCTCTCTCTCTCCTTCTCTCTCTCTCTCTCTCTCTCTCTCTCTCTGTGTGTGTGTGTGTGTGTGTGTGTGTGTGTGTATGCTCATGCGTGCCTCTGTGTGTTCTGCCCTAGTATTACAATGAAAAGTTAGATATGATTTCAGCTCATATTGAACAGCAATGCCCAAAATCCATCACCTAAGTAGGCCCTGGTGAGATAAGTACTATGTGTTCCAGGATCTTGCCTGTTGTCCAGCTGTGGAAGGCTCTAAATACTATGTTGATACACAACTTCTAACACAAACCCAAGAGACTTGAGACCCTACTTCCCTTTGCATGAAAAGAAATTACCATCTGCCCTTCAAGAATTCTGAGTCTATTCTATTAATAGGCTACAACACTAACACTTTAACACTAAATTATGCAGCTTTATCTAAGATTATTTAGTGTCTCTCTAAAAAAAGAATGTATCATTTAATAAGCTTTTAAATATTTTACCTACAAGAGATTAGAAATTTATATGTTAATATGATTAACTTTCTATTATCAGAAATACACAAATTCACTACCCAAAAGTCAGTTTGACTTTTGTGCCACAACGGAATTAATGATGCTTTGTTTGAATTTCTTGTGCTGTCTTTCCAAGCAGCCACCAACTGTCAATAGTTCTTTGGCTGGTGGTGAGGTTCCAGTAGCCCCTTCCCCACCCCAGCTGGAACTTTAACTATCTTGATCTTATGGAAGCAACCACAATTGCTGTGAGTTTATGTATGGACTAGCCATGACATGTCAAGAAGACAGCATTGCACAATCATTTTAGAAATAGGCCTCACTATGAAGCCCAAGCTGGCCTTCAACACTTGATGCTATGATTATATACATACAGGAATGTGCTACCAATGCTTAGCTAAGTTTGTTAGTAGAGAATTTAGTTCAGGTTTGGGATTTAAGTGTGAAGTATGTTGGAGATTTAGTTATTTTCTTCTCCTGACTTTTACCCTAGCTCAGGTTTAGCTCTGTGGTGTTTCATTTCAATAACCTCTACCGTGCTGGCTGAAAGGGTAAGATGTATGTTCAGGAGCCCCTGAGAGATGCAAAGCTGTAGGACAGTGAAGATCTACTGCCCACACCCATCTATCTTCACCATCACCGAATCCTAGTACCTCAAGACTTGTGATCAGTGCAGTCCTTGCTACCACCTTAGGGAATCTTACATGTTTCATTAAAGGGAGAACTGTGTAGAAGCAGAAAATGCTTGCTGGGAATTTGCTCTAATCATAACTTAGAGACATTGCTGTTCAAAGGCATGCTGGAGGCAAGGTGTCTTTTCTGTGAAGACTTGGATTAGGAGATTGGTAAATAGGACACCAACTCTCCCCAGTCTGTTTTCTGCAGATTGGTTGCCACGTTACCTGCCTTTCACATTACCAGTTACCACCAGCTGTAAATTATCTGCCTTATGAGTGCTTTATGGCAAACTGGCTTTGTAGAATCTTCATGGCCACCCCTATTTCAGCTATCATCTCCCATCTTGTCTTTCAATGACACTGACCACATCTTCTCCCACTTATTCTTCTTCCTCAAGACCATGCCTGTAGCTTTCCATGCAGATCTCCATCTTGAACTTCTGTCCCAAGCTTCTCCATCCAGAAATGAATTCCATTAAGCCTGCTTCTTGAGTACCTTCAAATTTTTGGCACTTGTGCTCAGGGCTAGACAACAGAAACAGCCTGTCTGGGTCTTTTTTTTTTTCTTTTTAATGAACATTTAAATGAATTCTCATCATAAATGATGTTTTCACAGCCTTTCATCATCTGTGTGTGCCTTATACAATTTATTCTCCTGAAGCAAATAAATGGAAGCATTAGGTTAGCTGTAACAGAGCATTCATTGCAGGCAGAGAACAAAGGGGTTATGGGGTGACCACATGAAAAGCAGGTAGCTCTCTAGCCATGTGTCCATGTATCTCATGCTCCTGGGGGCTAGGGATATTAAAAGTACAAAGACTAACATAGATTTCCTAACAAGCACTTATATTCTGTCTGAAGCATGTAAAGTTCCATGAATTTTTTGAATATCAACTATACTTATACAAACTAAAATAAAAAGCCCAGATGAAATAGAAATAGATATTCTGAGACTCTGAAATGTGACCACACTTCTACATCTGTGGATATATAAGACACTTCCATAAATATGGATTATCTATATGGAATATTTTAATCTTTTCTTGTCTTTGTCTGAAATGTTATGGTAATCTAGAAAACAACAATAAAAATGATGTTTGATATCGATAAACTCTACATGTTTTTCTTGAAATTAAGAAGAGTAAAATGCCAAAAAAACCCAAATAATTCAGTAAATAAGCAGGACAAGTCAAACAAATTATAAGTAAATAAAGAAAAAAATTTCAAGGCAGAAATGATGAAAACTGCAAATGGGCAGAAATCTCCTATTGGCAAAACCAAACAAGTAAAATGTAAAAGAAAATTGTAGGAACTTAGAAAAAAATAATTGAACATAATTCATTTTTATCAAAACTAATGTATTGTTCAGTATAAACATAAAGGATAAACTGAGATGGTTTGGATAAGCTCATCCTCTGATGTGCTGTACACTTCAGTAGTACAAACCCTATAGGCAAACACCTGATTCTATAAGCTGTGGGCACTAACATCCTTTCTAGCTACTTTACAGTGATTGTCCTATCTCAAGGTGTCACAACTGTCAAAATGTCTCAACTGGGAGCTACCACTCTGGGAGAATTCCTTTGTTTTACAGATTGAATCCTCAAGTGAAATATCATAGGTACTCTCACACTCTAATGGTGGGAGGGGCCTCCCAATCTCTACTTCCTTGATCACTTAACTGGCCCCTGAATTTGTCATCATCCTGTGTCCTTACCATCATTTTCACCATCTGTGTCCTGTTCAAAGCCCTCAGCCCTGATAGGTGGGTATCTTCACACCAACAGCATCTGAAATAGATGTCTAAACACAAGACCTGCAGGAAGAATGAGCATGTCCTAGAGGATGGCTTCTGGCTTTCCCATACTCTCTCATAAGAGTGCACTTATACTCTGAGGCCCTGAGCCACATTCTTCCAGTTTCATCAAATAATTTAAGCCTGATTTATGGTGAACACCTGAGTGTCTTTTCCCTTGGTGGATTTAATCTATTGTTGTTTTTTTTTTTTGCTGTAATAAACTATAACAATGAATAGAATATTTTTTCTTAGTCCTGTGAGCTCTTCTAGTAGATCCTTAAACATAAGGGTAGTTTCAGGGACCAACATCCTACTCTAGGAAACTTAGTGGGGTTATGCAAATGCAAGGGCATTAAACAATACAACCTTTTTCTCTTGCACTTCTCAAAAAAGAGACTAGAGGAAACTGCATTCCCTCTGGGGGTTCATTGCCTCTTCAAGCTTCCAGAGGATTCCTATAGTCCCTTGGCTCATGGCTCTTCAAATAGAGCAGCATAGACCCCTCTCTCTGATTGCTTATACTCCTTCATTGGTCATTACACTAACTTCTGACCCTTCTGATTCACCCCTGTTTCATAAAGACCCTAAGGACCCACCCAGATAATCCAAAATATTGTCCTCAGCTCAAAAATACTTGCCTTCTAATGTTCTTCTTACCACTCAGTGTAATATTTTTGTAGGTTCCAGGAATCAAGACACAGACTTACCCAGATAGTACTTCCTGAATGATTGTAGAACATACCTCACCTCATTCTCATAAGCTTATTCAGATATTTCTTTGGTGTTTCTGGAATAGCCTTCATAATTTTACCTCCAGTGTCTACCCTTGGGTTAGGGAAAAAAAAGAGAAGAGAGAAAGGCTTCCTGTGACTAAGAACCGTGACTACTACTCACTCACTTTGAATGTGTTTAGAAGCAGTCACATTTAAAGCTATTACCTCACAACTGTGAAGACCACTGACAACAAGATCACTTAGCTAATCTGTTATATGTGGCATTCTTGACCACACCCTCACCACAAAATCACATAATAATGTTTTGATAAAGTTTGGGCTCCTTTGGCTTAAAGGGAAAAAAATGTTGATTTTTAGGAAGAAAAGCAAAATACCTTTTTCTTTTCACCTCCAGGAATTATTACTTCACTTCTGCCCTCTTCGGCATTTTTATGGAAGATGCACAGTTCCACAAACATCCCAAGGCCTCAATTAAGAAGAAAACTCTAAATGTAGATGTCATTCTTATTATTTAGCATCACTACTTCTGTCCGATATTCCCAAACTATGAGCATTTGTCTTGAAAGCCCCTCTTCTGCAAAGTACTCTGGAACATATATCTATCCTTCCAATAAACTGAATAAAAATAGTTCGAAATGTTCAATTCCGGGTAGCTTGTGAGAGCACAGGATGCCTTCAAACCAAGGCCAACAATTCTGGCTGGTTCAGTGTATTGGAAATGGGGATAGTTTTGTGGGAAGATTTAAAAAAAAAAAAAAAAGCCAATACTTTGGAGGGCTGTGAACCTAATTAATCATCGCCTGGGCACATTGGAAAAGGCCAAAATACACAGTCTCCTAATTTCCCTCATTTATCTGGTTATTTATCTGCATTGCAGCAAAGAAACTTGGGAGTCATGGTTCTGCCATCCAAAGCCCCGGAGGACAATCAGTCTTTGCGGACAGGGCTGATGAAGTTTTGAGCCTTTCAGGGTTATTTCCCTGTAACCAACTCAGAGCACAATTGATTAAATGTTTTGGGTCATTTAAATTGTGCAGCTGGGTCACCACATGCTTAATCCTGGAGAAAAGAAGAAGTAAAGTTGGCTCCAAGTGCACATGGCTGGCAGCCAAGTTTTGAACTGCTGAAGGTATAGCCATGATCTGATGCCCAAGTTAAAACACTCAAACAAAATTGGTATATGTTTCTTTGATTGGTTCTGCTTTTCTATAGGAGGTAGGCAAGATTTACCACAGCATTCAGTTTTGCCTTGCAAGTGACCACACAGTTTCTGTGACAGAGCATCACCTTCAAACTACCTGATTATCCCCATGGATAATTTGGTCCCATTTTTCAAACCTTACAAAATTGTGCTTGTCAGTATACAAGCCTTTGCCACGGGGAAAAAGCTCTGTGAATTCCAAGACTTGTCTTTAGAATTTTCAAAAGGATGGTAAATTTAGCCAAATTGGGCAAAAGTGAATCAAGTTTCACGAATTTACGAATGTTTATGTAAATCTTTAAAACATATGTTGGCACAGCTGTGTTTAGCATGAAATTATGATGAAAATAATTCTAATGAAAATGATGGCGTATTTATATAATGCCTGCCATACACAAACGCCAAACCTGCTCCACTGCCGATCTCATTAGCTGGACTAAACCCCTCTGAGCTACAACATAAATATCAGCTCTAATTTGCAGATGAGAAACGCGGGACACGAACAAAGCTGTTTGAAGCTAAGTAGGTCAGGTTGTAAGCAGCCTGACTCTCCCACCTATGTAGTCAATTGGACTCTGAGCAAACTCTGCAGGAGAATCCCTTCCTGCACGCTCCCAGCAGGAACTTTCCTGCCTTGGAGAGGGGAGAAGGAAGAACCAAAGAGCACATACTTTGGGCTGTCAACCAACCCTCTTTCTAAGAATCTGCTGTATATTCATGGGCGGAGTCCACCTCCTCAGAGCATGCTGGTGAGCCAGAGTTGAGAGAACAGCCAAAAGGCTTTGTAGATTTGTTTTGTTGATGTGAAATTAAAGGCATAAAAAAGGGTTAATTTGGGGCCAACAAAGACAAGACAGTCAGCTCTGCATCCTATCTGGACTTTCTCATCATTGTTATTGTCTCGGCCCTGTTCTGCTGCTATAATAGGCCAGATAAGTGAGAAAACAGAACTTTATCTGGAGGTAACTCCAATAAGAAGAATGGGGCTGGAGAGATGGCTCAGCGGTTAAGAGCACCCTCTGCTCTTCCAGAGGATCCGGGTTCGATTCCCAGCACCCACATGGCAGCTAACAACTGTCTGTAGTTCCAGTTCCAGGCAAACGCCAGGGCAAATAGATAAATAAATAAAGTTGTTTTTTTTTTTTAAATAAATAAATAAATAAATAAATAAATAAATAAATAAAAGAAGGGTCCACATTATGGCATGGGCGAGAGACAGAGAGATAGTAAGACAGAAACATGCTAACATTGGTACAGCTCTTTGTTCTAGGACACAAGAACCTAGGAATTCCATGGGATGCTCCTATCCACACCTATTAGGACATCTGGTGATGGTCCTCTCATGTGCAACAACACTGCAGAACAGAACACACCATCATTTATCAGAAGCCTGCTAACTAAGTTAGACAATTAAACCACTCCTTCTGTAAATCTTTACTCCATTCCAGGTGACACTCTTCTATAAACCTTTACTTCATTCCAGGTGATGACTCCCCAGTGTCATAACCTTTTAAAGGCCCTACACCTTAATAATCTTTTCAATGATAATCAGGTCTTGAGGTGAGTTCCAGAGGAGACATCCAAGCCATGAAGTCATAGAAATAACTCAACATTCTCTTTGTAAAATGGGAAAAGATGAGAAGAACTTCCCCAGGACGACCTTCTGGGCTCTGCTCCTCCTGATTGACCAGCTGAGCATTGTCCTTTCCAAAGCTGAATTTTCTATGTTTGACTAAACATTCACACATGTAACAGTCTCTCAGGTCCTATGAGCCCATGTGGGCTTCTGCCAATGAATTATCAGTTTCTGTCTGCGTCATCCTCATCTTCCATTTCAGACTCTTTAGAGGAGCCCTGCAGTCCTCTCCTTAGAGCGTGAGCTTCCACTGCCAGATGTAAGAACCTGCAGAGCTCCTGAACACTGGAGCCTTACCAAAGTACGAATGTGAGTCCACTTTCAGCCGTACACTTTGAGTTACAGTTTTAAAGTAAAAAAGGAGTTTTTGCTTAATCTTTGCCAGTTGCTGTTGATGTTAAGTGTGTTCTTTCCAAATTCAATAAAAATCGCCTTCCTTCCATTTAGAAAAAAAAAAAAAAGCAGTCTTTTTAAATTTTTTTTCCAAAATTTAAGTCTGCCCAGAAAAAAATATTCTCTAGAATTAGAGAAGAAAAACAGATCTTTAAAATGTCTGATAGTCTTTATCTGTATTTGTATTCTCACAGTCCCACATATATTTAATTTTAGTGGAAATGAATTGACCTATACAGGAAGAACAGGTCTGACTGCCAGATAGCTTTTCTCAATGAGTACGATGGAAACTGTGGAGGGAGGAGGGAATTTGGGCTCTCTAACTCTTCTTTAGTTATTTGTTTTCCAAAGACCTAAGAAATACTGCTCATTCCTCCCAGATCCTAGTTTTACAATATGGAAGAACCCCTCACCACCTCCTTTGTAGACACATCTTTTAAATAAGTAAATGTTAGCAAAATCAGTGGGCTTTTCTATGCATAGTGTGTCTGTCTGTCTGTTTGTATGCCTGCCTGTCTGTCTGTGTCTGTGTTCATACATGTGTGTGTGTGTCTTGGCCAGAAATACCAAGACATCAGGAACAGTTTTTTCTTATTAGCAGGATAATGAACAATTTCCATCTTTATACTTTTCCATATTTACCATCCTTTGTAAAGAGGAGTTTGAACTTTTCCCCTTGATGCAGGGAGTTGAACTTCAGCCATCACACATGCTAAGCAAATGGTACTTAGCTACATCCCTTGTTTCTTTACTTTGATTTTGGAGAACAGGTACCCACTAAGTTGCCCAATTTGGCCTGGAACTTACTCCATAGCTGAGATAGGCCATGAACTTAAGACTCTACAGCATTAATAAGCCTCTGTAGTAGAAAGATTCCAAGCTTATGCCAGCAAACCCAGATGTAATACATTTTTTAATAACTTTAAAAATGATTGTATAGATCTATCTTTGTAAAAAACAAAATCAATTCATAAATATTTAGAAAAATAACAATTATAATTGGTAGCCAGTTATCTTTAATTGTATAAAGTCCCAGAGAGAATCTTCTCTGAGGCTCAAGCTAAACTGTGGCTGGGTCACCTCTAGCACCTTAGTATGGAAGTTATGTCATAGACCACAAGTGTGCTGCTCAAGGCCCTTCCTTGCCTGCCTTCCTGAAGGTCTCAACTCCTTGATTACTTCTTGTGGACCTAACAGTTAAGGAGATGAATCCACTGAGAGGTATGTATAGTCTTGCAAGTTGGTATCCCTCTAATAGCTGACACCCAGTCAAGTAGTGTGGACTTTGTCTATTTGGACAGCCTTGCAAGGACTCCTATTGTCTGTGACTTAAAAGTCCCCACTATGAAAGTCTGAGAAGCAGGAATGGTACTAGAAAGAAGCCAATGGGGCACTTGGTCTCAGGAATCAAGTTGAAGAGATGTCCCTAAACTCAATAAACAAAATACATTTTAAAATGCTATCTTTAAAAATAAAACTTAGTGGAGGAAACCTGTGCTTAAAAATATCAAGTCCCTAAGTAAAAAGCTTTGTTATACTAAATAGCATATATTTCCTCTTTGTTCCTGCTTCTGGTAGACGGCTCTTAGGTAGGAGCTCCTTTTGCTGTTTGCAATAAACCGTTTTGATCATACTTGAGTTTATGCTAATTAAGTGGGTCCCTAAATAGCTTCAGAATTGAGGGACGGTCAGCAGAGAAATCAATAATATGACTAGTGTTTCATCTAGAAAGGAGGGTGGGCCTACAGATTGGGTTCAATTGCCAGTGCTCAGTGATGTAATCAAACATGCCTACATCATGAATGCCCATAAGAACATCTAAATGAAGCCATCTGGAGAGCTTCTGACTACTGAAAACAAAGAGGCACTAGACTGCTTAGGGGTCTCTTAGTGGTCCCATCAACTGCTCACACTCACCTCTTCCTTTGTGCCATCTTCCTTAATAAACCAGGAACCATCTGTAAAGGACACTCCTAAGTTCCATGGGCCATTCTGATGGATTAAGGAGCCTGAATAGGCAGGCTAAAGTCTCCTGAACCCTTATCAGTTGGGCAGAAGTGTGAGGAGCTATGGCCTTCCTTCTGTACCAAGAGCCCCCTGGGCTCAGACTTGCCACCCTGATTCCAGCAGTTGGTTTCAGAGTTGAATTACACAGTCACTCAGTTGGTGTTGGAGGATTGTTAAGGCAAAACCACATGGATTAGGTGTCAGATGAGAAAACACACATTAAAAGCCAGAAGCAGCAGAAAGAAACCCCTTCAGGACACAGCAGCACTGCTAACCCTAGGTCATGCTGAAGTGAGTGGAACAGAGGATGGTGACACCCATCCTAGACATGCTCTTAAGTAGAAATTTAGTTGTCTGATTGAGAAATGAAGGATACTCATTTTTATTTTCAAAACTGTTGTATTAAAATTTCTCTTAATTGCCTATTTTCTTGGTTAAATGAAGGAAAGAATAGGCTGAAGATGACCAGAAAGTCAGTAGCTAAAACAAAGATTTGGAATTAGATTTCCATAGAGAATGAACTGCCCCATAGTCTTCTACATTTTTGGGCTTTGCTTGTCTGCAGACTGTCCCTGCCTTTGAAGAATTAGAACAAAGATGTGCAAATCTAAACCAACAAAACCACTAAAACTGGGAAGGACTTGGATGCAGGGATAGTGAGAGCCATGGTGATGAGCAGGTCTTGGGCCCTGCAACCCTGTGTAGAGACTCCAGGGATAGTGAGGGCCATGGTGATGAGCAGGTCTTGGGCCCTGCAACCCTGTGTAGAGACTCCAGGGATAGTGAGGGCCATGGTGATGAGCAGGTCTTGGGCCCTGCAACCCTGTGTAGAGACTCCAGGGATAGTGAGGGCCATGGTGATGAGCAGGTCTTGGGCCCTGCAACCCTGTGTAGAGACTCCAGGGATAGTGAGGGCCACGGTGATGAGCAGGTCTTGGGCCCTGCAACCCTGTGTAGAGACTCCAGAGAGCAGCTACATGGGAAGAAGATAAGAAATGAAGGCTGGAGCAGGATTCAGAGGCAGGAAACCAGCTGGTACCAAGCTTCTGCAACAAGAGGCAGACACCAGCAGCGGATAGTTTAACTGATGATGGCCATGTTTTAATTGTTAGATCCAGAAGTAAATCAGCTTAGAGAAATCAATGGCTCAGATTCTATCACAAACACACATGCTCTTAGCATCAACTTTTAGTTAAAAATAAATTTTAAGATACATTTCTTCATGCAGCTTCATGTAAGGCCTACACAGCTTTAGATGCTTCGACTCCGATATAACCTTGAAATCTCTTGGCAGCAGTATTTGGAAACTAGAGCTTTTGCTAGCACACAGAGCACCGTGCTTCAATGTGTTGGTTTAACTGAACTGTGTGAAACCACTGTCTCCAGACAGTTTGGAGCAATGACTGACAGCAATATGACTTTAGAAGCCAAAAGCTGAGGCGCAAAGAAAAAAAAAAATCACATTTTCTACTCCAAGCCAGCTTTTTCCCCAAGCAAAGAAATCTGAATTCCATCACTTTAAAAAGTTTTTTCTACATTCTTAAGACAAGGTCCTTTGAAAAGGTTTCCCTATTTTTCACAGCCATGTTGCACACTCACAGAGCATCAAAAGGAGGGGAGGGGGATAAGGGTACTTGACGCCAAGATTGATGGCTTGTGTTCAATCCAAGAACCCACAGAGTAGAAGGAGAACTGACTCCTGAATGTTGTCTCTGACTCACACACACATACACATGCACACACTCACACACACACACACTCACACACACATACACACACACACACACACACACACACACACATTCACACCAAAAGTAAAGAAAAAAATTAAGATATAGTCAGGTAGAGTGGCATACCCCTTTAATATTAACTCTCAGGAGACAAAGGCAAGTGGATCTCTGTGAGTTGGAGACGAGCCTGGTTTATAAAATGAATTCCAGGCCAGCATAGGCCCTCATAGTGATAACCATTCTCAAAATTAAAAATTAACAATAATAATAAAGAAGATTACAGCATCCTGGATTTAATGCCTATTAGTAGTAACTGTACAGAATGACACATTTTTGTAAGTTATCTTTAGGTGGTTCTTTTTTATCCCAAGATAACAGTACAAATTTAAAAGGCATTTTAATTCACCTCTTTTCATGTTGGTTAATGCTGCTGTTTATATACTGATTTTTCTTTAGTTTGGGAGTAGACTGAGGAATAATAACAATAATAAAACCAGATTCCAGAGAAGTCTTGCACTTAGCTCAAAGTTTTGCTTACATCTCCATCTTCTCTGTAAGGGCAGAGAAAAGAGGCCTACTGAGGCCAACGCTAAATAGGTTACACACGCTGTTGGTAACTGAACTAGAGGAGACTCAGGATCCAGAGGTGCCTCTCATCATTAAATCACACAATGTCATGGCTGTCTAGAAGCCAAATTGATGTGCATGGCCTCTACTAAGTGGGACAGAGCTTCCACAGATATCAAAACCCTCTTCTAGAATAAATAGTATGAAAACATTGTCTTTTGTGGCCTCATGGACAAAAAATACCCCTCCTGGACCAATGGCTATATCTGAAGGAAGAGGTTGAGGACAGTCTTTCTCTGCCATCATTGCTGCTCTAGATGACTTCTGGGACATTATCCCCAGGTCTGCTCTCTGGACCAATGTGGGTCCTGTAGACCATCTGTATCCTTTAAATATTCTTCATATAAAAAGATACCAAGCCTGGGAAGCAACTGACACCAACTCAGCTCAGCTACCACCCAGGCCCACAGTCGGACCTTTAATGGGCCTACCCTAGCATCTACCCCATCTAGGACTTGCTGGAGCTTGTAAAGGGACTAGTTTTTAGAACAACAGCACCAGTATAAACAGGCAGTTCTCTCCCACATGAAAGTTCTTGAATAACAACTCAGAAGCTGAATATTATTTATAGATGTTTGGCCAATGTCTTAGGCTTATTACTAGTTAGGTCTTACATTTAAATTAACCCATATTTCTTATTGATGCTTTGCCACAGGTCCATGGTTTGTTATCTCATTTTCTACATGCCTCTCTTCCTCTACTACTGGCTAGTTGGCTGGCATATGCCCCAACTTCACCCTTCCTCACCTCTGTTCTCCTTTAATGGTACTGCCTATGATTTGGAATGTCTTTCTGTATGCTGTAATGGAATTGTGCTATGTTGCTCCTGTTTCCTATCATCGTAAATATTTGTCCTGCCTATGGGTTTAATAAAAGCTGATAGACAGGAAGTGTGGACGGAGCTACCAGACTGAGAAAATCTCAGAGCAGAGCAGACACGCAAGACAGATGCCAGAGAAACACCAGACACAGATGCCACAGAGTTGGATCTGCAAGGAGATGCAGAGAAAATGCTGCTGAGAAAAGGTACCAAGTTGCATGGCTGAACAAGATGGGTCGAACTCAGATGAAGGAGTTAGCAAGTTATATACCTGGGCCCTAGGTCAATTGGCGTAAAAATAATATCAGCCTGTGTGTGATTATTTGGGCCTAAGCATCAGTGGGCTGACATGTATTTCTGTGGGGCTGAGAGTGGGGCTGAAACTTGGATCCAGGCCCAGAAAGTCTGGGCCAGAAACCTCATACAACAGTGTGCTATGAATTACCATTGGGAAAAAAAAAACTGTTTTTAGCCTATGGCAAAGCAGCTTATAGGCAGGTGGAAAATACAAGCATAGGTAAAAGAGAAGGAGGGTGGAATTAGACAGAGATGCTGTGAGCTGCTGCCCAAGCAAAAAAAAAAATAATGAAATACATGTAAAGCCATGAACCATGAGCAAGACATAGTTTAATAAAAATGAGTTAAGTTGTAAGAAATAATTGATAACAAGTCTAATCTATAAGCCAAACAGCTTGTAATTAATATAAGCCTTTGCATGATTATTTGGGGTTAAGTGGCTGCAGGACTGTAGTCTGGACCTCAAGCTGAACTGGCCAGAAACTTTAGACTACAAAGAGTTTTCCAATGTGGATCATGATCTACATAGACCTGAGAAAGCTTTAAAGGGGTTCTGGAACACAGAAATGGAAGCCAAACAGCTTTTTAGTTGTGTTTCTCAAGTGGGCTGTGACATCATTGTGTTTGGGCTTAAGCCACAAAATGTTGGGCTTGAGGTATGAAGTTTAAGCTACAACAAGACTGGATCCTGAACTCTCACAGGAGCCTCCATGTAAACACAAGCCGCATATGATATATTTAGTATTTCTGTTCATACAGACAAAAAAAGAATATATATATATATATATATATATATATATATATGCCATGTAAAGATGAAAAATACATGAAGAGTGCAGAAACTGTATGTTATCCTTGAATTATTTGGCTGCTGAGGAAGGAGCAAGACCTGCTAAGAGACATTTGATTATAAATGCTGCTGAATTATTTATTATATTTTGTAAATGACTTGACTTTAAAATTGAAATCAAAAGATATGTTACTTTGGAGAAGAGGTTTTCTTTTCATTTCCACAGAAAATGAGAGGCTGTGAACTTATTCTGGGTTAAAGAAAATAAGGTTTGCTCAAGAAAAACTCTCTGAAAAAATCAATAAATCTCAAATTATTGACACAAATTTAAGGCTAATTTTGTTACACTGTATGTGTATTTCTACTCTTATTTAAGGTATTATGCTTATATAACTTATTAAAAATTGTAATGTATAATTTAAAATACAGATTAATAATCATCTATGATAATCAAGTTATAATCACATTAGTTAGACTACATATTTTTTTAGATATACAAAGATATATTTAAATTAGATAGGTAATCTTCAAACACTTCAAAGACCTACAGAATATGGTATTTAAAATATTTTAAGAACTTAAACCTTTCTGAACAATAAGACATGTCTTCTGGAATCAATAATCTACTTCAACAGAATGAAGTATATCAAAGACACCCACATGAAGTTTCCCTTTCTTTCTGGCAAAGATTTGCCACTGGGTAAGAGACTGTTCATTCCTTGACTATTTGACAATATGCTGCATAGACTAGATATGCAGAACCCATAGGAAAGTGACCTCTGAAACTTTTTCTGAATAAGCTGAGATGATCCTTCAGGTTCCTGCTTCATAGAAACTGCCAAGCATTCTGTAGGACACCAGGATAAACAACTGATAAAGCTATGCCAGAAAGGACAGAGCAGTCCTTTAAAATTCCTGCTTCACTAAAAAGGTCTGCCAGAGACTCTAGGCCTGTAGGCTGAAGATGGATGCCCCAGTGTTACAAAGGCACTTTGGGTGACTGTACAGGCAATCATATATCTCTATCATTTCTAGAACTTGGAGGTTGTTTGCAATGTAATTCCTGTTTACTCAGGTAATTTTATATCCTTCTGTGGTCTTTAATGAAGTTAAAGACTTGATAGTTACAATAATTTCCTTAGTTATCAGAAAAGGTAAATTAGGTATGAAAATTTAGACTTACAGAATAAGTCAGGTGATAGACTATTGTCTCTAATTTTACTAAATACAAACAGATATTGTAAATGTATTTCTTGCTTGACAGCTGTTTTGTTATTTGTAATTTTCCATATTGAAGTAGAAACCTTCCTTTTTGATTAGACAGAAGAGGAGAAGTAATGTAGGATGTCTTTCTGTATGCTGTGAATTACCATTGGATAATAAAAGAACTGTTTGGGCCTATGGCAAAGCAGCTTATAGGCAGGCAGAAAATCCAAGCATAGATAAAACAGAAGGAGGACAGAGTCAGATGGAGACTCTGTGAGCTTTTGCCCAAGAGAGTAAGATGTAATGGAACACAAGTAAAACCACTAGCTTCATGGCAAGACATAGATTAATAGAGAAGGGTTGAGTTAAGTTGTAAGAACTATCTGATAATGAGCCTGAGCCATAGGCCAAATAGCTTATAATTAATGTAAGCCTTTGTATTATTGTTTGAGGTTAAGAGGCAGTGGGACTGCAGGTCAGGACCTCAAGCTGGATTGGCCAGAAACTTCAGACTACATGCCTCACCATTCACCAAAATTTCTTTATTATCCACCAATGAAAGCAACTAATATTCACAGCTTACAGAAGGACATTCCACAGAACACCAGGATCTCCAAGACTTTGGTGACAACAACATATCCTAGAGGAGATCCAGTAAGGATCCAGTGATGATGGTGTACCAGAAACCAAAGGCCTTAATCCAGATCAGTGATTCATTTGTAAAGAACATTTGCTAGTAAAGCTTATTGGACAAGAGTTACTAATGGACACACTGAGGCTTCAGCGCCACCAGGATGGATAAAGAGGTGTTGGAGAGGCAGGAAAGAAGAAGCCAAGAAGGTTTTTGTCTGGTTGTGTTGGGGGGGGTTATTGTTGGCTTGCTTACTTTGTTTTGGTTTGTATGTGTGTGCAGGGTACTGCATGGGTGAGGTGGGGATATTAGGCACCAGCAAGTGAGCAGAATTGGTGTACATGATTTAAAACTCACAAAGAAGCAAAAGAGAAGTTAAATTTAAAAACAAAAAAAATCATATGAATTTTAGGTTTAATTTCCACATTGTAAGCCTTGAAGGGAAACACAAACTGTCGCACTATTCTAATTCTAATCTTTTGGTTCTTATAGATTGCATTTCCTCTGTCTGCAAGGATCATCCTGTCTATGTGTGAGTCACCTGAAGTTTCTTCAGCCTCCTCTCTACCCACACTTCTTCCAGCCCTCTATTCCCCCTCCATGCTACCTGTCAGGAGACTTGTACAGCTGTTACCTTTAGTGACTTTTGTTATGATAACTCTAAGGTTAAAAATGATGCTATCCTGACCAGCCACAGGGAATAAGAGGAACCGCGGGAAGAGTTAACACATCAACATCTGTTTAAGACTTCCAGTTATGTCTGGATAAAATGTTTATGGGAAACAGATTTTTATGTACTAAAGGGACTTGAAAGTTTTAAGCAAGATATAAAAAAATCCTTTATATCAAATAATAATTTGAAGGTGTTTGTTCAAAACAAAAAGTGATATTTCAAGTGGGCATTTTTATAACTGCATTAAAATAAGGCTTATAAAAACATTCTCCTTCTGACTACATCAGTGGCTATGCAAGATTTGTTCCATTCTATCTTATGCCAGCTTCTCTTATTCTTTTGTAATAAATAACCATTAACTTGATGGCTGAACACAACACATGCCTATTACTTTCCATGATGAAAGTCAGAACTCATAATGCCAAGGCGTCCACAGAGCTACTCTCTCTTTGGGGCTCCACCTCAAGAAGACTGTGTCTCCTTGCTTTCCACTCACCAGAAGCTCTTTGGCTGCTGGCCACTCAGGATGCCATCATCATCCTCCCTTATTGATGTCTACACCACTATTTTTCTTTCATAAAAACATTTTATTGGACCTACTCTGATTCTTCAGGATAACCTGTCATCTCAAGATCCTTAACCACATCTGCACAGGACCTTTTATCATGAGTGTTACATGTTCCCATATTCTGGAGGTTAAGATGTAGACATCTCTGTGTTCTCCTCTTGGTTATTATCCCTTTGGCTTCATTGACCCCTCTTTATCTGCTTGACCTTCTGCCACCATAGCTTCTGGCTCCTCTAGCACATGGTCCACAGTACAGCTATCTCCCTGGCTGTTCTATTAGGCAGCCCATACCCAGTGCACAGTGCTATTGCTGCACCATCTATGGCCCTCAATCGCCCTTCTCAAAGAACGCCATTCTGATCACCTAGTTGGATTGTTTGGTTCCCTCCCCAATCTATATCCTTACTCTCCTTTTCTTCAAATTATTTTTCTCCACAGGGATTATCATCATGTATGATAGTCACTACATTTATATTAATTTCCTTTATTCTTGAGAACTTTGTACATGTATACAATAAAATATGATTATATGCAACTCACCCCATTTCCCTCCCAATTTTCCCCAAGTATCCTCTGCCATGGGCCATTCTCAAACTTTATGTTTTGTGGAGATTTTCTGTTTATTTTTTCATGTTTTTACTAACCTATTAAATTTAGTTATTATTGCCTACTTGTGAATGGTATGAAGTCATCCACTAGAACATGGGAAATTGACCACACATCACTGATCAGTTGATGATGTAATGCTCCCTCCCTTCTTTATCAGCTATTGGCTGTCCATAGCTCCTCAGGAAGGGAAGAAGTCTGGAGAGCCCCTCTCACAGCTATTTTAAAATGTTAGAGTGTCTGTCTTATACTCTCTGTAGGTAGCCATAGCTCCTATGTCAAGTCCAGAAGACAACATTTCTCAGCACTCTTACCCTTCCAGATCTTACTTTCTTGTTGTCAGAACCTTCTGGCCTGCCCTGGCCTCGCCCCAAGGTCCAGACCAGCAGTCCCAAATAATCGCACAAAGTCTTATATTAATTATAAGCTGTTTGGCCTATGGCCCAGGCTTGGTACTTGCTGACTATCCTTGTTTAGCCATATGGCTTGGTACTTTTTCCTAGAGTAGAATTCTCATCCCATTTCTTCTGTGTCTCTATGGCATCCCTCCCTCTGCTCTCTGACTTTCCAGAATTCTCCTGGTCTGGTTACCCTGCCTCTACTTCCTGTATAGCTACTTGACTAATCAGCATTTTATTAAGCCAATATTTACAATGACAAATATTTACAGTGTACAAAATCATAATCCCATAGCACACTCTTCCTGCTTCCTTTTCTGTGTGGCTCCCTGAGCCTGGCTGGGGTTAAAGAAGTTGTCTTATTTAGGACTGAGCACTCAGCCTCTTACTCTCAGCACCTCAGGCAGTTATGCATTTCAGCACTGCCTGGTGCCAACCACAAAATGAGGAGCTTCTCCTGAGCATAAACCCAAAGAACTTTACAGCCTACTACAGACATGCTTGCATATCCTGTTCATAGCCACTCCATTCAGCTAGATATAGAATCAATTTAAGTGCCCATTAACAGATGAATGGCTAGAAAAATATGGTACATATTCATAATGGAATATTATTAGAGTATAAAGAAAAAAGGAATCTCAATATTTGCAGGTAAATAGTTGGAACTGGAAAAACACTATACTTAGGTAACAGGCTCAAAAAGACAAACTGCACACCCTCTCACATGTGCAGACACTAGATTCAAATCTCTTGTCCTATGCATATAGCTAGGAGCACAGTAGAAACCAGATAATGAAAAAGTACCCTTGGTAGAAAGGGAGAAATAGTTTCATAGTTTATAAATAAAGCCAAAGAAGAGTTTTTGGAAGACTGGGGTGAAAAGGCTTAGGCAGGGAGGGGTATTCAAGTACAGAGGAAATAGGAAGCTATAAAGGAGGGCTAACTCAAAGGAAGAGTTAAGGAAAGCTATATAGAAGCCTACTAACTCACAGCCTACAAAAAATACAGTTGGAGGCCTAGCAGGACCCAGGTGAAATGAAAAAAGAGGAGAGAAGAACCTGGGGTTAAAAGGGTGAAGTGGAGATGGGGTAGAGGAGGTAGGTGGGCTAGAAACAACGAAGGCTGCATCAAAATGCCTTAAAGAAGGTCATGGTTAGTGATCTAACTCAGAGAGAGAGAGAGAGAGAGAGAGAGAGAGAGAGAGAGAGAGAGAGAGAGAGAGAGAGAGAGAGAGAGAATATGAATATCATTATCATGGATAAATACTGCTGCTCCCAGAAGGTTTATTTAATGAAAATCAGTAAATGGTTTGGAATACCACCGCATGTTCAGGGAGACCTTAGACATATAGAGGCTATTGTCATTGCTCTTGGTAACCCACTATAATTGCATGCTGGGACCCTATTGTTATTGATAGCACACACTGGCTATAGAACACAGAAAAAAATAATCTTCAACTGACCAGAAAACTTTCTTCAAAGTTGCTAGCTCCATAGTACCAGAAGGTGGTATGAAGGCTTCTAAGGGAAAAGACATCAGTGATCTTAGCCAACACTGTGTTCTGAATGCTATATTATAAATCTACCAGGCAAGATGTTCCCAGTAATGCAATAGTGGTACAACTGTTATTGGGTAACTAACCTCATTCTGGTTGGATTTGAGGAATATTCCAGAGAAGAGAATGTCATACTTGGTATTATAATTCTGGTCAAAAGCACATGGTTAGGTTAGCACATAGCCCTAGAATAAAACCTATTATTTTACTAAATGGTCACATTATCAAATTTCCCTATAAATATTTCTGTTCATGCCCACAGACATGCTACTTTCAACCTTGATCATCCATTTAAATATAGGCTCTGGCACCAGGATGTATAAGTATTTCTCTATTTTTTCTTTCCTTCTTTTGGCCCTTTCTTCATTTTCTTCCCTACCCTATAACACACACACACACACACACACACACACACACACACACACACCCCACATAGGAGAGAGAGAGGGAGAGAAAGAGAGAGGAAGAGGAGGAGGGAGGGAGGGGGAGTGAGATAGAATATGCCTTATTACCAACTATCTGACACTCTCTAGATTTATAAGTACTCATGAGTCCTTTGGTTCAACCTTCTGTACTTTAATCAGTAAAATATTGGTGAAATGGATATAACTGTGTCATTTATTGGGAACCTCTAAATGCAGTTTCTGTAGGATTTACATCTGGAACTGTTTAAAACACTTGCCCTAGCTCATGAAAGGGGGTGAAGGTTGATTTATTTAAAATAATCACACATTCAACCCTCCATATTTTGGAGGTTCTCGCCCTCACATCCAGATCCATGTGCTACCAGTGCCTCTGGCTCTGCAGGGCTCTGCAGGACAGGGTTGTAAACTCCCAGGTTTTCTCTGAGTCTTCCTGTTCACTTGGCCTTGAGCTTCTGCTGCTCAGTCCTTGTATTGCTTCCCAGCCTCCAAGTTTAACTGCACTGACCTATTGCTCCACTTGCCTTCCTGTGGACCTATGGCCTCACAGATGTGATTTCCTATGGATACCTCAAACTAGAGTGAAAGACATTTGTGACCAATTTATATCATCTCTACCGGAGATGACCCAGGATCACCTGTCTTTCTGGTAATCAACATTCTGATATATTTTGTGTTTTCTGCATGATTATTAGAGTAACTTGAATTTTAAGAAAAATTGTATTTCAAATCATACTCAAACTATGACTGGACACATTTCTATTTAGGAGCAGAACATCATAGTTAAACATTGCTTTGTGTTACAAGGAGCAAATTTGGATCAATCTAGTACAATCCTGTGTGGCAGGCAAAGTTCCATGACTCTGAATAATGAAGCCCTGCATGTCTGAAATCTGTGCAGCCTGTCCATGGTGGGCCCAGTCCTCAAACAAATCTTCTGGCTTCTGACTATACCATGTGGATGTAGTCTTTCTCTTTGTCATTTTGCTTTCTTTTTCACAAAGACAACAAATTAGGAAAATGTGTTTCTTTTCATAAATGTGACACAGTACAGAAAGCTTGCTGAAAAAAGAATCACATTCCTGAATGCTGATCCTGGAAGCCTCCCCATCCTGGCCCTATGTAAGGAAGATGCTTTGTGAGCAGCAGCCCAGCTGCATCTGTCATGGTTTGAAGGGGTAGAACGTGTTGTCGGCACTGCCCACCCCATATGGGGCCTATTGATGACTTGAATTGAGTTGGAAGTCAGTCCCTCCACCTCTGCAGTGGAGACTTCTGAAATCTCAGAGAAGGCATTGGTCTCTCTCTGGTCCCCACGATTGTCTCACATCTTTGCTCCCTCAAGGAGATCTACACATCTGTTTCCCATGACTGTGAGCTAGGAGAAGTTGTCAGGGCCTTTCAATCAGTATAACGGCCTCTAAAAGCTTGCTATATTTTCAGTTTTACTAAATATTTCTATAATTCAAAAATTATGGAAATGGGTCATGTTTCTGTTCTTGGGGAATATATTTAACAGCTGTGTGTGCACCAGATGCAAATGAATATATAGAAGTAAATCATGCATTTTATAGACTATGTTACATATGAACTGCCTCTTTTCAGACAGCTCAGGTCATATTCCTACCACAACTCTGAAGATGTTGGAGCATCAGGTGGCAATTCGTTCTCTGCCAAGAGAAGTGTGCTTCTGCCTATGTGCTTTGGGCACTACAGTACAACTCCCAACCAAGTCAGTGTTTCTTTCCAAGGAAAAGCAATCCGTTTAAGGTAATTCTGAAGCTAGCAATAGCATGAAACTGGTTGAGTTACTAAGTCTCTGTAAGTCTGGTTTCAAGAGCTACAAATTGAGTCATCTACTGGACAGTGACTACTGAGAATTAAATGTGATCCAGACAGGTTCCTGACAGGCAGATCAGTAGATGTGAGAAGACATTTGTTGGCCTTTGAAATATCAAACTCTGGACCAACAACTGAAAACTGGGTGTCTTTGTACCCAGCAACTACTCTACAAACATAAACATAAGATGCACATGATTCAACAGGCAGTGTAACTACAAACTCACTGTGATGTAGCACTGACCTCCAGAGTCTTCCTGGTCATGGGGTAAGGTCTGGTCTTTCCCAGCAGCATGGCTGACATCCAGAAAGCACCCACAATAAATGCACCCACATTTTCCAACAGTCCTGTAAGGTAGGAGGTTTCCTAATTTTCTCTTTGTAGTTGAAGATACTGAGGCTAAGAGATGACTAAGGTAAGTTCTCAGGAGACATTTGTCCTGAATAGGCACAGTGATGGGAAGAGGCTTATAGCTGGGTGGTATAGCATTTCCTCATATGAAAAGGAACCCTGGGATGTATCCTTGGGTCTGAAAAAGAAAGAAAGAAAAAGAGGAAGGAGGGAGAAGGGGAGAGGGGAAGTTAGGAAGGCCGAGAAGTGGAGAGAAGAGGGAAGGAGAGGAAAGGGAGGAGGAGTGAACGAGAGAGAGGGGAAGAGGAAAAGAAGGAAAAGACAAACTGAGTATATACTTCAAAGACTTGAGCTCTTTCCACAGAGATACACCAACTCTGATAAAAAACTATCAGTCCACATAACACTGTCATTTTCAGTTTTGAGGATGTACTACCAAGCTGTCTTCTGGTGAGTCACATACTTCTAGGCCCCAGCCATATCTCCTCTGTTTCCTTTTCAATTTTAGTCAGGTGACACTAAGGCATAGAGTGGGCTGCCTGGAGCATTGAGAGCAGAAGTTAGTCCATAACATTCCAGACTGAGAGACACCCTCCACACCCAACTACAACTTGTCAAACCTGAGCCCTTATTTTCTCTCTCATGCCTAGGAGACGGTGAGTCCCTTGGATTCTGAAGGCTTTGCCTGTGTTGCCTGTTCACCCACTTCTTCTTTACATTAAACAGCATCATTTCAGGCCTGAGAACTTGTCAGTTTCCAGAGAGAAGAGCCACAATTTCAGATCCTTAAATTCAAAACAGAGAAACGATGTTCTCTCCCATCCACCAGGAAGAACGCTGTTCCTCCCAGCCTTACTTTCTTGCACTTCATCTCTGCTCTTTGTCTGAATATATTTGACAGAAAAATTATTTGGATATGTCATGTGCCTGCCATCTCAAGCCAACAAACTGGTGGCTTAATGAAAAATGACAAGGCAGTCCAGGAATCTCATACGAAGACCTGCCTTACTTCACAGTTCCAGGGACATGGCATCTCACTGGAGAATTTTAAGTAAATCTTTGGCATTGCCTTCATTTCCTGGTTATTGATTTCACAGTAAAGGCATGGTCATGGGCAAGAGACAGTATCAGGAAATATTCTGTGGTCTCAGGTCTCCAAAGATGAGGCTTTTGCCACCAATAGGGAAGAATCTTCCCATTGTCTCCTTTGCAAACAGCTCCTTCCTTCCCTACAGCCAATCCCCCACATGTGTGTGCACTCGTGTGTGTGTGTGTGTGTGTGTGTGTGTGTGTGTGTGTGTGTGTGTGTGTTGAGCCCCTTGATTTTGTACTCTTCATCTCTCCATAAAAATTATCAAAAACAATTCCAAGAGTCAACTGATTCCATTTTTAGAATCATTTATTTGCCAAGTGAAATTGCCTAGTGCCCTTCAATGGTTGGGCATGAGATTGTTGATGGTGATTAAAGACATTCAAATAACCATTCAGTGTGAAGTATAGATTTTCAAAGTATGACCTGATAATTCTCTGGATTTCCTGGGTTTCTGTTGTTATGTCCCCCTTTTTGTTTCTGATTTTGTTAATTTGGATACTCTCTCTCTCTGATTTTTGGTTAGTTTGGATAAGGGTTTATCTATCTTGTTAACTTTCTCAAAGAACCAAATCTTTGATTCATTGATTCTTTGTATTGTTCTTTTTGTTTCAATTGTGTTGATTTCAGCTCTAAGTTTGATTATTTCCTGCCATCTACTCCTTCTAGGTGAGTTTGCTTCTAATTGTTCTAGGGCTTTCAGCTGTGCTGATAGTTCTCTTGAACTCTAGGCTTTTCATGTAGGCATCTAGTGCTGTGAATTTTCCTCTTAACACTGCATTCATTGTGTCCCACAAGTTTGGATACATTGTGGATTCATTTTCGATAAATTCTAGAAAGTCTTTGATTTGTTTTTTAGTTTCTTCCTTGACCCAGAGGTGGTTCAGCTGAGTAATGTAGGGCGCGGTTTGCCTTTGCACAACTTGCTGGAACATTCTATTGCCGCTTATGCTAATTAGGCATCGAGTAGTGATCAATCCGATGTGCTTATGCTAATTAGGCATCGAGAAAGGACCTATCCGATGCGATCCTCAAATATGTTAATGAGCCATTATTTTGGGCCAATCACCAGCCACATGCTAATGAGTATTACTTTGAACCAATCACCAGCCATATGTTAATGAGGCATTGTGATAGGCACCAATCACACACCAGGCTTCCCTATATAAGCAGGCTGAATCTCAGGCTCGAGATCTTCTTTCCACCATTTCACAACTGAGCTGTACTCCAATAAAGTGTGATCCGAGAAGAATCGTGCGTGTGGTGACTCGTCCTTCTGCAGGCCAGAAGCGGCTCACCACAGAGTAATGTTTAGTTTCCATGAGTTGGTAGGCTTTCTGTGGTTTTTGATGTTGTTGAACTCTAACTTTAGGCCCTGGTAGTCTGACATGATACAAGGGATTATTTCCATTTTTTTTTTTTTTGTATTTATTGATATTTGCTCTGTGACCAATTATGTGGTCAATTTTACAGAAAGTCCCATGTGGTGCTTAGGAATATGCATATTCCTTTGCATTGGGGTGGAAGCTTCTATAAATATCTATTAAATACATTTGTATCATAACCTCTGTTAGACTCCTTATTTCTCTGGTGAATCTCTGTCTGATTGGCCTATCCAAGGGTGAAAGTGGGATACTGAAGTCTCCCACTATTAGCATGTCAGGTTTGATATGAGGTTTAAGCTTTAGTAGTGTTTCTTTTACATATGTAGGTGCCCTAGTGTTAGGGGTATAGATATTCAGGATTGAAATTTTGTCTTGGTGGATTTTTCCTAAGATGAATAATAGTCCTGATCTCTTTTTATTGATTTTAGCTTAAAGTCTATTTTGTTAGATATTAGAATGGCTACACCAGCTTGTTTCTTATGGCCATTTGATTGGAAAGTCTTTTCCCAAATCTTTACTCTAAGCCGATGTCTGTCTTTGAAGTTGAGGTGTGTTTCTTGTATGCAGCACAAGGATGGTTTCTGTTTTTGCATCCATCGTGCTAAGGTGTGTCTTTTCATAGGTAAATTGAGTCCATTGATTTTAAAAGATATTAATGACCAATGATTAATATTTCCTGTCATTTTTGGTAGTAGCTTGTATTTCCTTTTTTGGGAGTGGGGGTTCTTTTGTGGGCTTATCAATTGTTTGTGGTTACATGGGTGTTTCTGGTTTCCCTAAGTTGGAGATTTCGAAAAACAATGCTTATGATGCTCGTTAGTTTTAGCCATCTTGAATCAAGGTAGGGTCATAGAGAAGAGAAGGGGCCTCCATTGAAAAAGTTCTTTCACTGCCTGGGCAAGCTGAATGGCAGTTTATGTTTTTCTTTTTCTTCTGTATATCTTTTTCTATTTTTCTTTTATTGAAAATGGATTTTTTCTAACATGTTATATTCTGATTAAAGTTTCTCCTCCTAGATCCTTCCACCTCCCCTTCCATCTGAATGCCTTTCTGTCTCTTGTTATGAAACAGACATCTAAAAAGTAATAATAAAATAAAATAAGATAAAACAAAAATTACACAAACAAGAATAGGGGAAAGCAAACAGAAGAAAAGGGGCCAAAGAAAAAGTACAAGAAACACATAGTCACAGAGACATGCAGCTTAGTACACATATTAATTTCATAAAAACACAAAACAGGAAGCCACAATATATATGTAAATTACCTGTAAGGTTTAAAATGACCTGACAAAACAAGGTAATATTTCTTGATTAATAATTGTTGGAGGAATGCCCAGCCTATAGTGAGCAATGGCACCCCTTTGGCTGTTAGTCTTGGATTGTATAGGAAAGCAGAATGAGAAGACCAGAAGGAGCAAGCCAGAAAGCAGCATCCCTCCATGGCCTCAGTTCTTCCCTCTAGTTTTCTGCCTTCAGCTCCTGCTCTGACCTTCCTCGGTGATGAGCTCTAAGCTATAAGAAAAGACTTATCTCTTCTTGTTAGCCTCTCCCAGTCACTTCGGTCATAGTCTTCATCACAGCCATAGGAGACAAACTGAGATGCTTACTTATGAAGTGGGATTTCTAATAAATAGTTTTTCTGTAGCTGTACAGTAACACAAGCATTCTTTTAACACTCTTAAGGTCAGTTAGGTGACGACTCTGTGGTGTATGCTAGGCTAAGTATAATCAATGCAATTTTAACTTAGCAATATCTTCAGTTTACAGTGTCTATGGGGGTGTAACTCAATGTTTAATTTCAGTGCAATGGGTGTGGTTTATGCCATTAAGTGATTCCAGGAGGTCATTTGCCTTCTGGCCCTACATTTCTTCAAGGTAGGAGGTAAAAAAGCACAGAGGTATTTAATACTTAGTGATGTTCACGCTTCAGCACCACAGCTCAGAGATTTGGGCTGTACTTTGAGAACAGCTAAAAAAACACTGTTCTAGTGTTTCCTCAGAAATACTGTAACTTACACAGAAAGACTATATTGAGCTAAAGATCTATGTACATGAAAATTGAAAAGGTGAAAAAATAATATTTATCAAAGTTCAGGATTGTAGGAGCCAGAGAGATGAAGAACACCACAAGAAAACTCACAGAACCTGGGCTCATTGGTGCTCACAGAGACTGAACTGACAACCAGGGAGCCTGCAAGGACTGAGCTAAGCCCTCTGCACATATGTGACAGTTGTATAGCTTGGACCTCTTGTGGAACTCCTAACAACAAGAACAGGGTCTGTTTTGGACTCTTATACAAGCTTTGGGACGCTACTACTCACATTGGGTCATGTTGCCCAGCCTTAATACAAGGAAGGGAAGTGCTTGCTCTTACTGGGATTTGTTTTGGTGATACTCAAGGGAGAATTTCCCTTTTCTAAACAGAAACAGAGGAGGAATGAATTGGAGGTGGAAACAGAGGGAAATGAGTTGGGACTGGGAGGAAAAGAGGAAGTGGAAAGTGTGACCAGGTGGAAAAATAAATAAATAAATTTTAAAACTATCAATTGTCTATCTGAAAGAATCTATAATTGAATAGGAAATAAGCCTCCAAGGCATGCTTAGAAGAGATGATCTAGATTAGACTTGCTTCTAGTCACTCCTGTGATGAATTAGCTACATTAGGTTAACTGAAGAGGGCCATGCCTTCACTGTGAGCAACATCATTGCACAAACTGGGATTCTGGACCAGATGAACAAAACAACACAAGTTGAACATTAACATTCACCTCCCTCTGCATCTTGACAATGGATATAATGTGAGCAGATGTCTCATCTCTAACCGAAAGACTATATTGAGTCAATGACTTCCCCACCAGGTTAGAATGCACCCTCAAGTTGTAAGCCACAACAAAATGAAGAGGATCTGATGGGAAACATTATACTAAAGATGCATGGCATAGCAGAAATAAGATTTGAGTTTATACTGAGTCTGAGCAAAAATTGTCCTGCTGAAGTATATGTTTTACTTCTAGGTCCCTATAATACTTGGGTCACCAAACTTTATGTCCTAGCATCATCCTAGGAAATCAATTAAAGAATTAACATCAAAAGTGAGACTGTTGTCATCTGTAAAGTTATAAGCTGTAAAGACAGAGATGGACCAGGAGGTTGGAGAAAAAGTAACAGAGAGAAAGTAAACCTAGCAGAAGGGCAAAGTAGGAGGATGGAAACAAGATTGGTGTGAAGATCAGGAATAGGTCCAGACTTCTGGCAGACATTTGGACAGAATAAAAGCCACCAACTAGTGTGATATAGGTTATATTACGTGCTGAGGAGATAGAGGTTAGCAGAGGGCGACAGAAAAAGCAATCACGAATTCAGATTTCAGTCTTAGCTGTACCACTGCTGGCCACTTGGTGATCTCTTGGATCTTAGTTAGTTCTCAGACAAAATGGTGGTGATGAAAATACAGTAATAATGTCCCTCCATGAGGAGTTGCCAAGATGAAAAATATCAGCATTAATGCATGCTTGGCATATAGAAGATTTATACGAATAACTGTGTCCTAAGCCCTAATTTGGTGCTATGCACACAGTTCGTTCTTTACTTAATTACGAATCCAAACTTTTGTTCTTTATTTTCTAGCATATGATATCAAGAAATTCAAATAATGACAAACTATTTAAAACTGAACTTGTCTTAAATAGTGTGGTGGTTTGAATTACAACATCCTTCTGTCCCCACCAGGCCCAAGTATTTGGACACTTGGTTACCATTGGTGTCACTATTCAGGAAGGTGGTGCAGCTCTGCTGGAGGATCTCTCTCTCTCTCTCTCTCTCTCTCTCTCTCTCTCTCTCTCTCTCTCCTTACCTTTGAAGCACTGAACTCCTGGCTTCCTGCTCCTGTTTCCATGCCTACTACCATATCTCCTTCATGTGGTGAACTTGCAGCCTAAAAGAAAAATAAACCATTTTTTCCAGAAAAAAAATAAAGAATGAAAAGTTCATTTAAAGTGGAAAAGGTTGCAAATGTTATGTCTGCATCTTCTCATTCTGCAGAGATAGGGCCTCAAGTCCAGAGAGGTGATGGATTGTACCCACAGAATCTTGAAGGCAGTCCCCAGTACTTCCCATGTATGGATCTGACCTGATGGTTTCTCTCCATGGGATAAGTCAAAGTGCTCAGCTCCTGAACTATTGTTTCATTAACATTTTTACAAATGACATCTTCAGAACAGAATGATGAATCAATCCCAGAGCTCAGCTCTGAGATGGAAGCCTTTTGAATTTTGTGTGCACAGCTGGAGAAATAAGAAAGCGGAACACTTTGATCAGAGGAACACCCCAATATAGACAACATCACCCATCTGAGCGGTCTCTGAAAACAATCTGACCATCATTGAAAGTATTCTGCCTTTACTACAATCTTCTCCTCTCTGTGGATCATTCTTCCCTTGAAGTTCAAGGATAAGAAACTTGACTTACATCATCTTATTTGATAAGTATTTTTCTTCTTGCAAGGTCAGACATGAGTCCAGCCGTTGACCTAACCTAATTCTGTCTTCTGCTCTGAGTGTGTCCGAAGTTTGTAATGTTATCATACATCAACATAACTGGCTTTGAGTACATTTTATACATAATTAAATTGTTTGTTTATTTAACTGGTGGGTGCATTGCTCTCTAGGACTGCTTATTTTAAAAAGAATTAAAAGCCAGCAGATAACCATATAAGCAAAACAGCAACATACATACAAAGTAGACCTGGCACAGGGTATGTGGCAGCCCCAGCAGTGCCTGGGGCCACCAGTTAAATAATCCAACTGTCCCACATTGACAGGCAATAAAGAAAAGGAACGTTCTACTGCTGCATTTGCTGAAAGAAAAACATCAAGCCCACAGCCAAGAGCACAAGGAAGCTGGAAAGTGAAGTGTGGTAATTGCTGTAGCAACTAACCCTGCCTCTCCTGTGGGGTTGGAGAGGGGCCAAATTGCCAGCTAAATAAATCATGAACAACATATTTCAGTCATGTAAACTTTCAGACTGCACAATTATCTAAGAAAATATTTGTGGAGATAAAGATTAAATCCTTCATTGTTTTAGCAGATGGGCGTGAGCTGTTAATTCTAACCTGTTGATACACTATTTTAATAAATGACTGAATTTATCTACGTGCCTAGCTTTAAAAATGTGGTTACGTGTGTTTTGAAAACCAAGCCAAGAAATACAAGGCCCATAAAATCCTGAAGCATATTAAATGACGGTTCCTTTTTCCTTAATCCACCACCACAAATATCAATTAAATGTAATTATATTAAATAGGTTCCCCTGAGAGCAAATAAAGATTTGCCAGAACACAAATTGCTACCCAGGTGAACAATATATAATTTTCTTGAGTACACAGACAAATGCAGATGGTATATACCCCCAACTATAATGCAACAAATGTGTGTTGACTATAAAATATACATTTTTTTCTTAGCTACCAAAGTGGCGGAAGGCCAAGGATTACAAATAAACTATGTGAGTATATGAGTTTGTCTTTCTCTTTTCTCAGATGAGAGGATAAATACTGCATTTCATATTAATAACTGCTAACCAAAGGGCTATTAATCTGAGGCAATAACAAATAAATGGACTTTCCTAGAAGCAAATGTCAGAAATGAACTTGGAGGCTGAGTGAGGAGCAAGGAGAACACTTTATATAAGCAACTTTAAAAAATTAAAAACAAATGTTTTACTGAATTTACTATGAGGAGAAGAACCAAATCTGTGCATAGGAAGGTAAAGCAAGCATGTTGAAATGGAGTCTGCTAACTGTTAAAAGAACTAGCCATTGGGGGAGGGACTAGCTCTTCTACCATACGAAGTGATGTCATAGATTCAGAGAGATGAAACCCCTCCCATTATGTCACTGAGCAGATATAACATTGAATTGAAACACCTCAGGGAATAGCTAAGTAAAGTGATCTATTTTCTGGAGGAAGTCTGTGGGCTTGGACTCTTTTCTGGTGTGTGGGGAGGGCTCTCCTCTTCTTTTTCTGTCATTACATGACATGTAAGGAATTAGTTTCCTTTGTCAGATGTTTCTGAGATGGAAATTTAATTCATTCTTAGTGTGATACGGAAAGCCTTGAAAAATAATCAATTTAAGATAGAATGTGCTGATATGTCGGTATTTTTAGTCTCTGCCTTTTCTAAAGTCATCAAAAAAAATTATCTAAAAACAGAATCTTGGAAACAGACATTGCTTTCTTTTCTCATAGCTCCCACCCTTCAGACTGGAATTTCTCTGTCCCACCCACCCCCAATGTCATAGGAAGAGTTTTCCAGTTTCAGGTCTGAGAAAGAAGAAAGTGAGCAAAGGGGAAGATTTTAACCCCCCAATCCTAGCCAGTGTAGTTGCACAAATTCGGGTTGTATAAAATGAGACTCAGAGCCAAATATCAGGGGAAGGCTGAAATATCAGAGAGAAGCACCACAGTCAGTTCTCACCCAGCTGTCTTGTAACTTCCTCAGCCTCACTCCTGGTTTCTTGTACTGGTAGCTTCTGCCAGTCACTTCTGCCTCTGCTGGGTTTCTACTAGCCCTTATATACCCTATCCCATCCAGGTTAGGATTAAAGGCGTGTAGCCTTGAACTCACAGAAACAGAAGAAGTTCTGTCTCTGGAGTTATGGGATTAATGGTGTAGGTCACCACTCCCCAGCTTTCCCTGTGCTGGGATTAAAGGTGTGTGTGATTGACTCTCAGCAGCTTGTCCTTGTATTTAAGGATCAACAATTTCCTGAGCTGCCTGCCTAGGATTTGACTGTGTGCTGCCTCTGATATTCCAGGATTTATTAAATATCTAACAAATATCCACAAATCAGTGTTCTTGGCTAGGAATGTCAGGAGTCACCACTAAGAATCATACTGCTTATGATTCTATGTCTCATTAAAAACCTCAAACTCTGGTATCAAGGCAGAACTTATTTATGGCATAAATGTCACTGTGTGCTTAACATCTACTACAACCCATCCTAGGTCCTGGGTTCATGGAAAGTTCTAGAATGAAGTAAATGGATACTTGGCTCAGGAGCTCACCTTGCAAGGATGCTTGAAAAACCCCTACACAGCTAAGTATCAGTGGTTCTATGCAGCTAATGCTTGGGGAGAGGAAGTACCACCTCTAAAGGTATGAACAAGAGAATTCCCTTGGGTTCTCTCTCTCTCTCTCTCTCTCTCTCTCTCTCTCTCTCTCTCTCTCTCTCTCTCTCACACACACACACACACACACACATCTTGCTTAGGAGGTTTGATTATTTTCATGGCTTTGTTCTTCAGTCTGGTGGGCTTGTGGACAGGGAATGTCCACCCAGGATAGTACTTCATCATTCCTTGCTACCCTGTCTTTCTTTTCTTCTCTCCCTCCATTCCTTCATTCCATAGTTTTGTAGAGGACCACAGAAAAACAGATTCTAGTACTCAGCCCATTACACTTTTAAGATTCTGCTGTAAAGAAGGCTGAGGGCTTGATGCTAGCAGTGGTGGTTGCTTACACCTGTCTCTCACTCCTTTGTCCTTTGTCTCTACTGGAGGCCAATCCTCTACTTAATACAATTTATTTTGTGTATGTAAATTCCTAGGAAATTTATAAATTACTTATTCACACAAGTCTTTCATTTACCTGAGTGCTATTGTGTGCAACAGCATCTCATTGGCAACAGCTCACAGGTTGCTGTTGACAAGTACACAGTACCCCATGACATCTGGAAGGTTCTTGAATATGAGTGCCTCTATAAACCTTTTGCTGTGAATAGTACTACAGTGAGGATCCTTGAAATCCTTGAATGGGTCTCTTTATGGCCCCTTGGGAGAACTTATCTGGGAGATGCGCTCAGCTAGTACAATGGGACATATATGTCACTCTCCAAAATATTACCAAATGACACTCCTACCTGTGGCACACTGGGGTCCCTTTACCTTCTTCTGTCTGATATGTGCAAGTGATGTACTTAAGAACAAGTGACATATTTTTAAACATAGAAGAAACTGCCCATAGCTTCCAAAATTCAAGTTTCAAAAATGAATGATGTTACACATTTCTGTATAGGGCAGAGAGTCATTTTAGAAAGAATGTGATAATGTTGCCATTAAATTGTGGTAGTAATGAGGTAAAATTTGAGCCATTAAGCATATTATTCTCCAAGTGGACTGGACTAGGAAGAACAGAACTGTGGTTATAGCGTCTGGGTCACTTGGGAGACCCGGTAAGAGGATGGTTTCACACAATGCCCTTCTTTTCTAAGACCTTCAGCTGCTTTCTTCCTCCAGGATCCTCCTGCTCCTCCTTTGAAGAAATGCCTGGAAAGACCCCTTTGTCACAGTCGTGCTTCCCACAGGCTAGAACTTCCCGAGGCTCTGCTCTCTCTCTCATGAGGGCAACACCTCCCGCCTGCTTGTCTTGGCTGAGTGAATCCCAGGCCTGAAAGACATTTTGTTCATTTATCAAATGCTTGTTAAATAAATTAATTCACAAATACATGAAGCAAGGATAGTCACAGGTTAACTCCTCTAGACCTGGAACTGAGGTAAGGAGGTGAGTGAGGGATTTCACTCCTCTCCTGCTCCTCTCTGAGTTCCTCCATCAACATTCTCAGCTTTAATTTTGCCACATTCTGGACAGGAGGACAAGGCAACCCCAGCCCTCTTGTTAACTTGATTTAGATCAGCTGGTTTTCCCTTTCCCACTGGGATGGGAGATGGAGAAAGAGTTCTCACTCACTACAAAGCTTTGCACCCCAGGGAAGGAGTGAAGCCTAGCAGAGAGGCACTCAAGTCAGTATGCATGAGTTTCTGCAGGGCAGCTGGCCTAAGAACACATACCTTCCTTCCCCAGCCCTTCCCTCCCCTGTGGGCTTTATCCTTTATGACAGTCTAATGGAGGACAGGCTTGGGAGTGGAGATCCCATGATTACACACAGACCTATATGTACACATACCAAAGAGAAAATGCATATAATCATATTAAGGCAGTTTGTTTTCATATCTGTATAGTTTATAGTGATATGAAGTTGACAGTTTCTAGGCATAGCTTTCCCTAAATAAGCTCTCCCTGTTTTTCCTGGATGTGAAAGATAGTTTTCACAGCCAGAAAAGAGCAATTGAGAAATTGGGGCGGGGGCTGAGTGGTGCTTCAGGCCATCTTTTTTTCCCAGCAACCAATGAATAACTCACCAAAAAGTGTGATCCATCTAATTCAAATCAGCAAGGGAGTCTTTGGGATCAAAGCCATGACCATACAGACCAAACTATTTGGTCCGCAGAGCTTAGAAATTCGATAGCTGCAGCCTAAGTCAGTTGCTTTCCAAATGTGGCAGCACAACTGTTCACACTGTGGAGTCTGCTAGATATTTCCCCTGAAACTCACACCTCCCCATGTCAAGCCTGTGTTCACACAGATTTGCAGTGGACGTAACATGAAGTTAGGGGCTCTGACATGCCATTCATTTGAAGACTCTTTGTGGTGGTATATTTTATATTTAATAAAATTAGCCTGGAATATCAGAGGACAGAATCACCCACAATCAAGCATTTAAGGTCAAAGAGTGGTGACCCACACCTTTAATTCCAGCATGAGAATGACCACTGGTGACCTACGCCTTTAATCTCATAACTCAGGAGACTGAGATTTTTCTATGTTTCTGTGAGTTCAAGATCTAACAGCCAAACAGTAGTAGTTCACACCTTTAATCCTAATTCTAGGATTGTGATGTAGAGTTCAACCCCTGAAGTAAAACTTCTGGGTGAGAAGACATTTAAGGCAGGTGTAGGCAGACATTGTGGTATTCTATAGAAGCAACAAGCTAGGCTGAGGACTCTTGAAAATAGCTTTTACCCTAGATTTTGACTCAATACCAACTAGGATTCATGTTTCTACTCTTTTCAAACGAGAGAATGTTTGTGCTTGGTGTGTGCTCACTAAGGACTCAGTCTCCACCTAGAGCTCTTATCTCAAGACCTTATCCAAACATGGAGGTTGATCCTCAATTTGATGTAATTTTTTTTCAGTACAGTCAAGTCTGTTGTTAATTCTGACTCCTCTCAAGGTTGAGCACAGTGGTCCAGACCTGGATATGATTCATTTTTGTCTTACCCCTAATGGTGGTCAGAATCTCCACATCCTCCTCATGACTTTACCTTCCCAAACCTTTGATTTTCTTAGGATGGAGATAATTAAAGGGCAAAATCAGCAAAGGATTCTTCCAAATCATTTGGTCTCTATTTTCAATAAACTAAGTTGTTCAAAATAGCTGAGAAAAAAAATGTATTTTTTAAAAATTAGACAAATAGGGTGGCAGAGATAAAAGGATCTCTTTGAGTTCTAGGCCAGCCTGGTCTACAAAGAGTCAAGACAGCCAGGGCTACACAGAGAAACCCTGTCTTAAAAACCAAAAATACACAACAGCAGTAACAACAAAAATTAGACAAATATTAGACAGTAGCGATACATGCCTTTGATCCCACAGAAACCCTGTCCTAAAAAAAATTAGACAAGCTTATTTTTAGAAAACCTCCAAACTTGTTAATAATTATTTAAGTAGAGCTCTATTGATGAACATTAAGATTATTTCCAGTATATTGCTATGGACAATGCAAAGTCTAGATGTTTACCAATTTGAACTGTACTTACTGGGTAAATTCCCAGAAACAAAACAACTGGGTCAAAGAGTATGTATGTTTTCATTCTAATAAATATTGCCTAATACTTTTCACAGAAGTATCAGTTTGTGCCACTAACACCAAAGTAAGAAAACTTCTGTCTCCCCATGCCCACACCTATGTTGAATATACTTCAACAAAAATAGTCTGAAATATCAGAGAGTCAACCACAGAGCCAAGCCGTGAAGGTCAGTTAGACCAAGCTGAAGACAGAGAGACTGGCTGTTGGAAGATTCAGTTAAAGGATTAAAAGAGAGAGGCAAGAGGATTCTACCCTGCTGACTGTGACACAGAGGAGTTGGCTGGGTGAGAAGTGGCTGTAGGGGGATTGTATTCTGTTCCATTCTAAATAATTGTCCCACCTACTAGTTTAATAAAAACAATGATTGGCTGAAATCAGACAGGAAGTGTGGGAGAGGCTATTAGGCTAAGAAAACTCTGGGAACATATCAGAGCAGGCCAGAGCCACCAGAGAAACAATGCAGATGTCAGGAGATGCAGAGAAAAGAAGATGAAATGTTGCTCTGAGAAAAGGTACTGAGCTGCATGGCTGAACAAGATGGGTTGAGTTCAGATGAATGAGTTAGCTAGCAATAGGCCTGAGTCCTAGGTCAATCAGCATAAAAATAATACAAGCATCTGTGTGATTATTTGGACCTAAGAGCAGTGGAGCTGAGAGTGGGTCCAAATCTCTGGACTAGACCGGAAAGTCTGGGCCAGAAATCTCATACCAAGTGGCTGTGGTTTATCTCTCTGATATTTCAGCTTTCCCCCAATATCTGGTCCTGGTTTTAATTAATTTATACAATAAATGGCCCATAGTTTATCTCTCTGGTATTTCAGCTCCCCCCACCAAACTAAAGAAATATAGTTTTGTATTTTCATGCCAAGGAGTTTTCTCCAAGTGACCTGAGCCAGTGGAGAGCCCTACTAACAATGAGTAGAGTGGAACTCTCAGTTCATTTTACATGGGTATTCAAATACCAAGCATTGGCTTCTTGGAGAACAAAAGGATGGACAGTCTGGGCTGAGTGGCATGATTCCCTGGAAAGAATTCTAGAATTTGTCCTCTAATCCTAGATGGCCATATTTATGTATGGAAATATATCCTTTGAGCCAGGGTGTAAGTGACATTTTAAATTGCTTCTGGACCAAAGCAGTGAGAATATTTACAGTAGACATGAGGGGAGGCCTGGTGACTTCAGAAGTTCCTTCTAAAAGTAATAGCTAACAAAACTTAAACACAGATTATCATCCTGAATCGTTGTATACATTGCCACTCATTTAAGACCATCACTGTCTGCAACGGATGAGAAACCTGATGCACAGAACAACAGAGAGATGCCTCAAATTCACATGGTTTGGCTAAGGCTACTTGATTCTAGACTTTCTTAATAAGAACCTTCTGGGTTTTCTCCCAATGTTGCTTTTTCTGTTTTGTGCTTGGTTTAGAAATAGCTTCAGAAAGCAGAATCTTGTAATTGACTCTGCTCATAGAAATGAACTTTGTTCTATGACCCACCTGGGAATCCAGCACCAGGTAGAACTCCAAGGCCTTATAGTAGAAGTTGAACAATAGCCCCTCCCTATCAGGATCTTAGCACCAGGGAAGAGAAGGCTATGGCAGAGCTGTGAGCACTCACACCAGGCAAGCTAAAGGCTCAGTGAGTCAGTGGTCTCCTGGTCCTCTCTCCAGGCCTTGCAATGTGGAACTGGACAAAGCAGGCTGTAGGAGTGGGAAGCTCTCACTCCCACTTATAATAGTTCACACCCACTTGTAGAGTAGCTGCTTGGAAGAATCATTGCCCTGAAGAATTGACCCCTCTCAATGAACATGAATGGAAAAAGCAAAGTGAGAGTCAGAAGACAGCCTAGCATCAGTGAGAACAGCCCACTAGATCCCACAGCTAACAGAGCCTCAGCATCCAACGGCATCATTGCCACCACCAAGAGGGAAACTTTTACCCTGCTGAGGGGAACAGCACTGTGGCTATTTCTCCATTATTCCAGTAAACCACTGCACTGAATCCAGGCCTTACTTCACAAGAGGCCACATCAATCACCAACCTCCCAGGATGTCTGAGGACACACTTTCATCAGGAGAGATGGTATATTTCCTACCTTAGATCCTCCGTTCTCAGGCCTCTCTTAAAGGCAAATCTGAGTTTGCTTTGAGAATTTGGTCCCTCCCTCCTCCCCTCCCTCCCTTCCTTCCTTTCTCCTTTTTTTTTTTCTTTCTTTTTTTTTTTTTTTTTTTTTTGACATAGGTTCTCACTCTATAACCTGTTCTGGCCTAGAACTCACTATGACAAGTATTGATGTATTTACTCTGCAGAAAAAAATACTTTTTATGAGTTTAAAATATAAAAATACAGGTCAGCCTTGAATCACATGATCTCTAGTACACTACACACTGAATATTTGTTACATATTTAATAAAACCTGAAATATCAAAGACAGCACACAGTCAAATCCTAAGCAGACAGCTCAGGAAATTCTTGATCCTTGAATACAAGGATAAACAGCTGAAAGTCAGTCACACACACCTTTAATCCCAGCACAGGGAAAGCAGGGAGTGGAGACCAACACCCTTAATCCCATAACTCCAAAGACAGAACTTCTTCTGTTTCTGTGAGTTCAAGGCTAGCTAGAAATAGAGTAGTTCACACCTTTAATCCTAACCTGGATGGGATACAGCTGACAAGAAGGGTATATAAGTTCTCTTAGGAACCCAGCAGAGGCAGAAGTGACTAGGAGTGAGACTGAGAAAGTTGCAAGACAGCTGGGTGAGAACTGACTGTGGTGCTTCCTCTCTCTGATATTTCAGCCTTCTTCCAACATTTGGCTCAGAGTTTCTTTTCTTGCAATCTGAATTTATGCAACTACAACATACTCCTTGTTTCATTTTATAAGTATGTATGATGTGAGTGTGTGTGTGTGCACAAGTATGCATGTGAATATATGCATGTATGTAAGCATGCATTCATGTCTGTGAATTCTGGCATACCCAGTTGTAGGATGTAGTGGAAATGTTCTCTGTATGATGTAAATAAAGTAACTGGTTTGGCCTATGCACAGCATCGTAGAAGTGGGTGGAGAATCAGAGGACAGACAAGTAGAAGGAGGATGGAATTAGTCAGTCTCCATCTAACCCCTGAAGAAGAAGCATTTATCGAATCCAGGTGAGCCGGAGCCGGGACACGTGACAAGCAGATTAATAGAAATGGGTTGATTTAAGATGAAAGAGCTAGCTAGTAATGTGCATGAGACATAGGCTAAACAGTATGCAGTTATTATAAGTGTCTGATTCATTTTTTGGGGGGACAAAAGCCACCATGGCCAGATACAAACCTCCAGGCCAAATGGGACCAGGAAACCTTTTACAACAGCAGGACAGAGGACAAACTTAGGGGAAGCCTTTCCCTTCTGTCTTTTTTTTTTCAATAGAATAAAGTCTCATTTTTTTATCCATGTATCCCCTTGTTCCAGCTCCCTTTTTCCTCCCGACCCCTCCCAGTCGGTCTTCAGCCTCCCTTCTTCCCACCCCCCCAAAACCTTCCACAGAAACAGAAAGGGCAAGAGGTCCCAAGGTGGATTAGCTCAGAATCCACTCCAGGCAAGTCAGATTTCTTCATCCTAATATCAAGACTGGGTTAGGTGCTCCTCAGGAGGAAATGGGCTCCAAAGGGCCAGTCTATGCACAAAAACACAGTCTAAACCCTCCCCTTGAGGCTTGATATATTGTTTCGGCTGGAAGTGGGACAGTCACAGCATCACGAAATTGAGGCAGCTGGTCACAGTGCATTGCAGTCAAGAAGCAGAATGCTTGTGTTCACACCACCTTCTCCATTATGTGTAGCCCAGGGTAGCAGCCTGCAGAATGGTGTCCTCCCCAGTTGGCAGCTTTTCCCACTTCAATTAGTAGAGCCAAGATACTCTCCCACAGGCATGCCCAGAGGCTCTACTCCCAGATAATACTACCTTTCATCAATTTGACAGCTGAGTTAACATCCCATGGCTGCCATTAATAATACAATATGGCACACCTACAAATTTAAGAGGTATATGGAAAACTTTCTGAGGGGGTGGGTATATTCATTACCTCAGTCATGGAATGGTATGCATTTAATGTATGCATACATCGGAATTTATCAAATTGCATACGTTAATCATAAAATGTTTTGTATATCAGTTTAACTCAATAGCACTGTTTATATTTTTTATGGTAGGAGAATGATGGGAAGACATGGGAAATATTCCCTCTCAGGCTGAGAGGGAAGATGTTAATGCTGGGTTAGTAAGGAAGCAAGCGGCTTGTCCATGAGAGGAGTGGGGTGGGGTGACAGGGGAAGGGAACAGCAGGTGTACACAGGGGCAAATGGTCATCAAGTGACTGCATTCCCCATTTAAGGGGGAGTGGCCAAGCTCTGCAGTGGAAAGAGGCTTTAACACAGAAAGGGGATGGTGGATGAGAAGTAGCAGAAGGAACAGGAGAGGGTACCACAATCCTTGACCTGCTTTGAGTCCAAAGCAGAATTGCCAATTGGAAAGAAGTAAAACATGAAAACCAGAAGATCAAGGTATAAACCAAATATAAATTTCTTAAGAAAAAGGGGGACCAATAGGAACAATAACAGAAATAAGGAGGAAAATGTAAAGCAGTGTGGAAGCTGGAGATTCCAGCCAAGGGGGAAGTCATTCCTCGCCACACGTCTGGGAGAAGGGAGAGTGTCTTTGGTGGAAGTGGAGATGTCAGGAGAAAAGGCTCCAGAGCTCAGCTATCGCTGAAGCCTCTCCTAACAGCCTCATAAACGGCCGTATTAATTTCATGGCACTCAAAGGGCTCAGAACACATTCTTACAACATCCCCGAGCTAAACTCTAACTGCAAGAGCTTAGCCTCCCAGATCCCCTCCCTCACCCCACCCCACCATCTGCTCAGTACCACTCCACGCCGCCCCCAGCTTGATTCAAGTAACTCCGAAGAGTTCTTACAGAGCCTCAGCCTGAATCCCTTCCTCTGTTAGGGTTTTTTGCTTTGTTTTGTTTTTTGTTTGTTTATTTCTGAATAGCTTCCTAAGTCAGTGAGGGAAACATGAAAAATGCAGATTTCTAGAATGGGGGGATATTAAAGTGAAGAAATCTGTTGAGACCAAGTCACTCCAGGGTGTATGGAGTGTGCTCTGCGGATCTGAACTATTAGGTGCCCCAGGAGTCTGGCAGCTTGCTCTGGGTAAAGGAAAACAGGCTTCCTTTCCTTTGGTTGGTACTCACCATGAACTCTTCACATTTACCCAGACAGACATGGTGAGAATCTGTGGGGCATATGAAGCTGAACAGATTAATGTCCTTTTGAGGTCTGAATTTTTCCATGAGCTTCTGTGGACTCTGTCACAAAATTTTTCACTTTTTCCTCTCCCTTTTATTCATGATAATAATGATTAATTTTTTCTTTGTTTTTTTGCCTATGCCAAAAGATTTTTCTGGTGATGAAGAAAAATGTAATCTTAAGCCTCTTGCACAGGGCTTCCCAGTGCTGCCTCTAGACGCTTTTAACAGAAAAGAGGAGAAGCAGAGCCCTCTTCTGTGGCCAGCTGGAGTGGGGAGCTGAATTCTTTCTCCACAGAAGATGTAGACGCCATCAGAGTTCCTTTCTGGAAAGTGACCGATGTAGATGGCTTTGGAACGTTCCTCTACAGAATCCCTCTCTGTGGGCAAGACTCTTCCTCTCTCTAATGTAATAAAGGAGAAAAATCAACTGCTGGAGTCAGTGCTGGGAGGCACTGGGGAGCTGGCAACAGAGAAAAGGGTGGTGTTCCTCCAAGGTCAGAGTCAAGGGTGCCTTTTGTTCTCTGCTTCTTGGGAAACAAAGAAAGATTAAAAAAAAACTAGCATGATCCCCCCCCACCCCACCCTTTCCCTGGCTACTGCTATGGCACAGGCCTTCCTCCCAGTCCAGGCAGTCTCCTGATGCTGGCCATACCTGTTAGTCTCCTGATGCTAACCATACCTGTTGGTCTAGCCTGCACTCTTCATGCCAATTCTCTCAGACACTTCTCACCTTTGCTCTGTCTTCCCAGGACAGCTCACATATCACCTCTATTCCCCAACCTTTTGTATATTCACACCTTCCCCCTCTGAATTCCTTGCACACCCAGAATCCCACCTGAGGACATTAAATCTCTGGTGCAAGTGTGTTTTCACTTAACCAAAAGTACACACGTCACCATTCCACCTGAGTAGTGAACTGGAAAGCCGGGTAGATGTCTCATAGCAGATGCTTTCCTCTGCAGAGGGCCTACTCTTGAGTAGGGCTGTTTCTAACTGGGCAACAGGAAGATGATAAACAAAAGCAAATGCTTCCCACACAGCTCTCCCAGGTTACAGCTGAGCCTTTGAAGGAGGTGGGCAGCTTCCCTGCCAAAGTTTCCATTCTGCTCACACTTGGGGGTCAAACAACAGTGCACATCTGGTTTACTTTACCCTTATCAAATAAGGGATTTTTCTCTTTGATACTTCCTGGTATAAAAATTTATGTATGATTTTGAACAAAAACAAGACAATGGGTGGCATATTTCGGCCAGTATTCTCAGACTTCTGAGAATACCTTTGTATTCATCTATTATTTACTAAAAACACATAGTTACCAAGGAGCAGCCTTGTATGCTGTGGTGAGTCTTGGTAGCACATGGAGGAACAAAGCTGTCCATCCACCCTCCCTGGTCTATAGTTACTATACTGGACATTTTAAAGCAAGTAAAAAACACTGCTTTTAAAACCAACACAAATGAGTGGATTGCATCATATGAATTCTAGTTTTAATAAAACAATAAAGAATATAAGGAAGCTTCCTAGGTCAGATGGGTAAGTGTGCCTATTTCTGTGTAAATGCAGTTACTGCCCGAATGTCATATGGTTCTGTACCACTAGGGACCCTCATAACACCTATGACCCAGGTGAAATATCTCAAGCCAGATGAAATTTTCTTTATTAATCTAGAGAACACAAGGAATCAGTTATCTGAAACCTTGTGTCACAACCGTTCTGGTGACACATGAACTTGTATGATGAGATAGGCTCTTTCCAGTCCCATGCCTTTCATCCTCTTTGGGGGTAACTAGTCTCAGACTGCTTCACTTTCCACTTGGGTGAGTCACCCAACCAGGGAATGGAGAATATAAGTCATTACTTCCTTCGTCTCTGCAGATAATTTGATACCGTACACGGTCCTTTCAAAGATTTCTTCTGTATTTATATCTTGGCAAAGGCAGACCACATTGTTTGCAATTCTTCTATTGTATTGCCAGCTTTTTTTTTTCTGGAAAAATCAAAGAAAATAAGATGCAGGATGCATCAAGCCACAACTACTTGGCTCTCAAGCTACAGGGTTTTTCACATTCATCCCCTCCATTTCAGATTTCAGTGCTGGTTCTCTCTCTCTCTCTCTCTCTCTCTCTCTCTCTCTCTCTCTCTCTCTCTCTCTCTCCTTTCTCAGGGCATAGAATCTGCCCCCTAAGGCTGCTTGAGAACAGGCTAATCCTCTTCCTCTTTCACACCCCCCAAATTAAACATTCCTGGGGAAAATTTTTTTTCTTCAAGGTGAGACTGATCAGCTTAATCTCTGACAGGTTTTTCACTTGTGTTGACACAAGAGCAGAGAAAAATTAGGTGTTCTGCAAAGGGCTCTCGAAGAACATAAGGCAAGGAGCCTATAATCTAAACCAGCCCAGAATTCCAGTGTTTGGGGCATATCCTCCAATCTACAAATTGCTAGATCTAACCCCCTTAGTAACAAGGGGGAACTGTAGGAATTCTAAATGATAAATTAAGTTATGCCCAGTGCAGCATGTAGGGAAAAGCCAAGGCAATCATTACAGGCTTGAAAATGTCCCTTTGGTGAATGTAGATGAAAGCAGATGGATTTGCCAACATTCAAGGATAACTACATTTGAATACAAACCACAGCCTTTGAGTCAAGAGAAACTTAGATTGAATGGTTCCAATATAGTAAATGTCCTGCAGTAAAACATTAATACTGTATTTATCTGCTTCATGTCAGTCATATACCCGAAACATTTCCTCCAAGTTAGTAGATTGACTCAGATTAATGTGGTGGCACTGAATGGGTATCTTCCCAATCACTTTGGCAATCACAAAGAACAAGGAGGGATATCTGGACCACCCTCAAAGAAGAGCCATAACCAGTTGAAGGTGTATTCCACTGAACTGTGAAAAGGTTTGCACCAGCAGTGTACTCAGAAGTTTGGTAATGAACTTGAAAATGATAACTCTTTAAAAATAACAACAAGGGACTAGGTGCTGTCTACAGAGTCCCAGAGCATCTGTGGCAGGGGCAGATGAACTCTGCCTGTCACCATACACACAGCTCCTGCTGAGAGAATTTGCAAGGCTACCCACCCCGACTCCAACTGAGTGAACAGATAACTACCGGGGTCCCTGAAGGACAGAGACAGACCACACCCAGAGGTGAGGCCCAAGCGCCTATATCCCAGCCAGGGAGGGAGATTTGAGCTCCCATTGGTTTCAGGTCCACTTCCAGGACCAGGTGCCATCTGCAGAGTCCCAGCACATCTGAAGCAGGGGCAGATGAACTCTGCCTGTCACCATAACCACAGCTGCTACTGAGGAAATTTGCACGGCTACACACCTTGACCTCGAACTGAGCAAATAGATAACTTCTGGGGTCTCTGAAGGGTAGATTCAGACCCTGCCCAGAGAGGTGACAGGAGGCGCACAAGCCCAAGTGCCACAACTGACCAGGAGCCATCCAATTGTGAACCACTGAAGCCATGGGCAAACGTTAGTGCAAAAAATTACATAATAATACAAAGAACAACATGATAACTCCAGAAGAGAGTGGCAATCTTACAAATACAAGACCTGAATTGAGCAATGAAGAGGAAACAGAAGGAAGCAACACCAAAAATTCCTTTTTGATGATCATCAAAGCTCTCAAAGAAGATATGAAAAATAGCCTTAAAGAAATAGACAAAAATACAAACAAAAAAATGGAGGAGATGAACAAATCTATGAAAGAAACATGCCAGGAATTAAAAGCTGAAATAAAAGCTGAAATAGAAGCAATAAGAAAGGCACAAAATGAGGCAAAGATGGAAATAGAAAACCTGAAGAAAAAAGCTAGAACTACAGATACAAGCATAACAAACAGAGTTCAAGAGATGGAAGATAGAATCTCTGAAGTGGAAGACTCAGTAGCTCAAATAGATACATAAGTCAAAGAAAATAGTAAAACTAAAAAAGCCATAACTCAAAATGTTCAGGAAATCTTGGACACCATGAAAAGACCTAATTTGAGAATAATAGGAATACAAGAAGGAGAAGAATGCCAGCTCAAAGGCACAGATAATGTTTTCAATAAAATCATAGAAGAAAACTTCCCTAACCTGAAGAAGGAAATGCCTATAAAGATACAAGAAGCTTACAGAACACAAAATAGATATGACCCCCCAAAAAAGGCAGCACTCCACATTATAATCAAGCCACAAAACATACAGAACAAAGAAAAAATTTTAAGAGCTGCAAAAGAAAAGGGCCAACTCACATATAAAGACAGACCCATCAGAATAACGCGTGACTATTCAATGGAAAAAATGAAAGCTAGAAGGGCTTGGTCAGAAGTTATACAGACACTAAAACAGCATGGCTGCCAAACTAGAATACCATACCCTGCAAAATTATCAATCACCATAGATGTAGTAAATAAGGTATTTTAGGACAAAGTCAGACTGAAAGAATATCTATCTACCAATCCAACACTACAGAGAGTATTAGAGGGAAAACTCCAACCTAAGGACCTCAGATACACCCACGAAATCACAAACAATCAATAAGTCCACAGAAGAATACTCCAGAGAAAGGAAATACAAACAAGTTGCCACCAAAAATGTCAGGAAATATGAATCAAAAGGGACCACAATGGTCACTACTTATTCATCACAGGAAAAATTGGTCAAGAGGTGATTTCAATCTTAAATATTTATGCCCCTAATATAAGGTCACCTACTTATGTAAAAGAAACACTGCTAAACCTCAAATCCCACATCAATTCTTACATCCTAATAGTGGGAGACTTCAATACCCCACTTTCAACCCTGGATAGATCAACCAGACAGAGACACAACAGAGAAATAAGGAGTCTAAAAGAGATTATGATGCAAATGGATTTAGTAGATATCTACAGAAGCTTCCACCCAAAGGCAAAGGAATATACGTATTTCTCAGCTCCTCATGGAACTTTCTCCAAAATTGACCACATAATTGGTCATAAAGCAAATATCAACAGATACAAAAAAATGGAAACAATCCCTTGTAACATATCGGACCACCAGGGCCTAAAGTTAGAGTTCAACAACATCAAAACCCAAAGAAAGCCTACCAACTCATGGAAACTAAACATCACTCAGCTGAACCATCTCTGGGTCAAGGAAGAAATTAAGAAAGAAATCAAAGTCTTCCTAGAATTTAATGAAAATGAATCCACAACGTATCCAAACTTGTGG